>BPLR01008490.1:0-94642 GCA_021605095.1 Caerostris extrusa | reverse complement strand
TGTAAGCCAATAAATGCAGCTATTCACAAAAGTGCAAAAAGATTAACAATAAATTAAAGAATCGTTAAACAGGGATTATTTGTTTCAAGAAATTAACATGTAATTTATTTAAGTTGGCAGAATTTTTTAAAATCCTTTAATTACAGCTTCGAGTTTTTTTCTACTCTATGAGTTAGTTAGTGATTCATTTAGCAATAGCACCATTTTTCCTTCATAAATTCTTAATTGTCGCTATTGTAGGTGCAAAGCAGTAGAAGGTGGATGACGATAGATTGGTTCGTTGTACATTTTAAAATGTTTCATGGAAAGATAGAATTCTGTTATTATTTGTGAGACATTATATTTAAATGGCATTATGACATTATTTATGACATTATGACAAAATTTATTCAGTTTTACTTTATTAAATTTTAGAACTCAATATTATGTGTTTGATTTAATACTAATTTATGGGCATTTCCATGCATTGTATAGAAAAAAAAAAATTATAAAAAAAGTAACATTTAAAATATGAATACTACTGTGTCCAAAATGTAAGACCAAATTTTTTTTTTTTTTCAAAAACTTTATTTTTTAAAAATTTATTTCATCGCCTTCAAAGTAATCCTCCTGACACAATGCACTAATCCCAACTTTTTTTCCAATTGTCAATGCATGCTAAAATGTCGTAGGCAGGGATGATCTTCAAAGTGCGCTGGGAATCACGTTCTTCACGATTCTTCAATCGACTCAAAGAGGTGTCCCCGAGTGGTCTTTTGAGTTTAGAGAATAGCCAAAAGTGGCACGATGTGAATACGGTGGTTGTGTAATGATATGGGTTTCCTTTTGCGAAAAAATCACGAAGAATCAATGCAGTGTGACCTGGCGCATTCAGTGTTTTCGGTGCCAATCGAGATTTGACGCGTTTGAGGCCCAAAAATGGAATTGACCAATCCTTTTGAAATTCCAATATCACCAGCAAGGTCTTTAATTGTAAATCGACGGTTTGCAACAACACCAAATCTTTAATTTTTTGGATGTGTGCTTCATCGTTTGAGGTTGATGGTCGGCCAGAGGGCTTTTCGTTTTCAACGCGTTCTCAGCCTTCTTTGAACTGTTTATACCAATTCTAAACATTTCTTTCCGATATAGAAATCCTCACCTAAGGCCTTCTGCAGCATTCTATACGTTTTCTCAAACAAAATTTAATGCAAATTCTTTTGCTTCAATTAATTCAGAAATTTCAAAAATCGCCGGAATCAGTTTTAGCGTCGCACAAAACCAAGAGTAACTAAAACACTAATAAATATTTTGACATCACATTTCACACAGATATCAAGCAGCAACCTAAAAGAAGTGCCAGCAACCTAAAAGAAAATCATTGAAATTCCATAAGCCCCAGGAATTTTAAATTGAAAATTGGTCTTACTTTTTATGGACACATTATATTTAATAACTTAAAATCTATAAATTAAATTTTAATTAAAATTTATACATAATCATTTAATGTTCATCCTAGTTAATTAATAATATATAATTAATCTATTATTTTCTTAAATTATTTTAATATATTATTAAAAATTTTCATTTTAATAATTCAAAACAACACGTGAATCAGTCTAAAACTATATTTTTTCATCATCTTTTAATTTTCTAATGCGTTTAAAATCATGTACAGTAAATAAATGGATCTTTCTTAATTTCAACTTTTTTTATGTGTTGAATATAAATATTGTTAATTAAATATTTTAAATGAGGGACAGCTACATAAAAATAATTTGTATAAAATACAGTTTTCAATTTTTTATACATTTTCTAAATTTTAAGATTTGTCAATTATTCATGTTATTCAGAAATTTCCTCACATAAATAACATTATACATATAATTTAAAGTTTACAGTTCACTTAATATACTTCAAAATTTGCAGACATTTCAAATGTGTAGAAAAAAATTTCAGTGAATAAATAATTTTAAAAACGCTGCGTTACCAGAATCGCTGCCATGCATATCGTACTTTTTAAAAAACATTGTTGTTCCCTACTGAGAAAGCTATATATTTAAATTAATTATATATTTTTTTGTGACTTGAAAAATTTTTTTAGTTTATTTTATCTAATACTTGTTTGCTTGTTGTTTTTCTTTTCAATAGCGAAAGAGAGCTGAATATTTTCGCTTTATTACCACACCTTAACTATTCAAACTATTACTTGTCAATGCAAAATATTCCACATAAAAATACTATTTCACTTAAAATAAGGGACATCTTTATAGACTATTTAAAGTGTCTATAAAAAATGACAGTTAATTACCACATGCATTGAATCTCTAGATTCAAATATTTTACTTTTGTAAACACAGAACATGTTTGAAAATAATAGAACGAAAACCAAACTCGTTAATCGCAAAATTTATATCCTTTATTTTTCTGTAATTTTTATTGTAATTATAGCTTCAAATTGTATACTAAGATATGTGGGATTCTATTAATAAATTTTTAGAATGATTCTCAACTCTTATCAAAAATATATTTTTGGATTAATACGTAGTATAAATGTAAAATAGCCACTTGGTGATAATCATATTCTATGGTGATAATCATTTTCTATGAACAAAACTTCTTACAAAAGAGTAAAAAAAATTCTCACTTAAAATTTTAACAAACCTTTAGAACTATTTGATAGTAATCCAACTATGATATATAAAAGTTACTTATTCCCTTGTTAACATTTATTTATGACATTGGTATTAAAAAGCTAGCCGGCAAATAGTTTTTATAAATAATGTTATTTAAATATTGCTGGCAATCCTATCTCATATATTCGGAGATCATTTATAATTATTTTGTCCAAACAATAGCCAAGATGTCTTTAATCAAAATTTTCGCACATATTTAAAAATAATTATAAAGTATTATTTTTAAACTTTGCAACTTTTACTGATAAAAAAGTTGCAAAGATTTGTAATAATCATCATAGTTGATAGAGTCCAAGACTTTCAAAAGACGACAGTTAAACCATAAAAATATATATAAATACTTTTTATAAACATACGTATTCTGAATAAAAATTTCTTGTTTTCAATGTCAAAAATTAAAAAAAAATTTTTAATAGGTTTTATATAAAAGGTAATTTTATCTGTTAAATTGATAAAGTAATCTAGGAACAAAATATCAATGCATCTTATGTTAGAATTGTAAGATTGCATTCATCCATACATTGAGCGTATTCCTCTGTTTACCATTGAATTACTGTATTATTTAATTTAATTAAGATAAATCTCCAGCACTTCTGAAAAATGCTGACGTGCAGTTGTCTCCCTAACTTCGAAAAAAAATTCGTAAATATTGTTAGATTTAGTTAATTAAAATGTTTTATTAATAAGTGGAAACAACGTCGGAAATATTTTAAAGGAAACTTATTTATGATGTAATGTTTATTAACGTTATAATATTAACTGTTAACTTGAAAATTTTCTTTCGGGTAGCTCTGATTTTTGCGCAATCGATTTATCTTATGAAAAATACCTACCCTTCAATGTTTGGGACAAAATTTCCATAATTTTTAAAATTACAGAAAAGGAATAGAATACAATATTACAATCCTTTTAGTTGTTGTTGGAATAATAACATTGAAACATAACATAGCATTTCATGTTATGTTATGATCGTCTTGTTATGAATACTTCGAAAAAAAAAAAAAACAAGAAAATTTGCTTTATTTTGACAAAGATTTTGTAAACATTATAAATTAGTTAAAATTGTTTAATTAAATAATAATAATTACGTTTTATTTCTTTAAGTCTATTTCACCATCTAGTTTCAATACAATCTTTAATGACAACATTATATGATAAAATGAGCTATAAATGGTTAAAATACAATGATTCTGCCGAATAAAATTTTTTTGTAGGCATCTTAAATTTTCTAATCCGATGGCATATACGTAAAAGCTAAGATCGTCATTGATTTTATTTGCAACAGTTTCCATTCATTAACTAATTATCTTGATTAAAATGGAAAGAATTGTGTAACTTTAAACCGTTTTAACCATTTATAAAAGTATTTATGTTGTTATCTTAATATGCACAACGCCAGACCATGTAAGCTGATAGAATTCAAAAAGAAATTTTATTATATATGGAAGGAAAATAATTTTTAAATTCAATACAGTTTGTACCATTCAATATGTCTAAAATAAGAAACTACGAAATATGCATTTTTATTGTAGAAAGGTAAATTTTATTTTTGTTTTAAAAACAGAATACGCCTTGAAGACATTCATTGAAACGACTTCAAAAGTTTTTCTTATATATAGAGTATGGTTTTTCCGAAGCAAGACATGTGTTTCAATACTTTTAAATACAATTTGAAAAGAAAGACATTATATTACTTTATAACTTTCAATCAATTTCATTATGAATGAAATTTAACTATGATTTAAAAAAAAAAGGACCCCAATAATTTTAGAAAGCAAATGGTTCATTATTTTTTATGTACAAACGTAAAAATATAAATATGCACATACAGAATCATTTATGTGTATATAGTTTTATTTATCAATATTATAATTAGACCAATTATGATTGTAGCTTAAATTAAATTATGCTTTATGTTTTTAATTTAGTAATTTTTAATTTCAAAAAAATATCGAATATTATTTTTAAAAATATATTTTTCTAATAATAAAAATATATTTAAATGCATCAATAGATTAAAATAACAATATTTTTTTAAAAACATTATAAACGTAAAGCAAACAAATTTGATTATCACCTTGTTAACTTTCTTTTTTCCAAACTCGTTCTACCGTCAACAGCGCAAAGTAGTTTACTCAAAAACAGATCTACATATATGTATTTTTAATTTTAAAATGAGTCCCTAATTGACACTTTCTAGAATATTTGTAAGCTACTCATAATAATTTCAAAAAATTTATATCATAATATATTTAATGAGTGTTAACGATATTAGAAAGCCAGCAGCGTAACATTTTAGTATGCTGTACTTCATCATTTATCTGCCAGTAGACAGACGGCCTTGGCCCACCATGGGCCTATTGGGCCAATGAAACAAAAGAATACTTCATCATTTTTTCACAATGGTATTTAATATTCAATGTTCTTTAGTGATGTTCACAAAACCCTGAGTAATATTACGGCTTTATTTTCGGTATTATTAAAAGTTAATAAATGATTAAAAGTATTCTTCGGTGTTATTAAAATATTAAAAGTATTCTTTCATATTTTTTAAGAATCAAAATATTCAATATTCTAATAGCAGTGAAACTTGATATCCTATTCTAAAAATGTTCTTTAGCCTGTAATAATAATATTTGCACATCCATTATATAAGAACCTATTAAAATATTTCCTTTTACAATAAATACGAAGTAAATTTATTCTTCGTTGAAAATAATTCTTTTATCATTTCTTTGAAAAAAAAATTAATAATATGAGATTTAAAAGGTATTAATCACTTTTAGATATGTTTATAAATATAGTATTATTAAACAGCCTTCTCTTTTTGTATTGTGTATTTTTAAAGTTCGAAACAACGTCGAACGCCTCAAATTTTGATAGAAGCAAAAATAAATTGTTTTTTGGTTTTTAGTGTTCCTTACAAGTAAATCATTTTATTAATGCTGTGAATAGTCTCGGATATTTTTAGAGTTATCAATAAGGTTTGAATACTTTTTACTCATTATCAGCACTCATTTTACTATTAATATGATTTTGTGATGATTAAATAAATACTTTTAAGCCCCAATTCTGTTCAGAATAATATAATGAAATAAATTTCCGGTTAACATTTGAGGCTGGCAAAAACAGGTAATCGACTTTAACTTACAATTTAAAACTTTTTGCAGTGGGACGAAACATTAAATTCTGAGTAATATCCGTACAGTATTATTCCTTCAATGCTCCAACATTCTTTAAATGCAGTACTATATTTTTTTCTAACAAGGAGTTATTAATGACATTCTTTAAATTTCTGATTGGATTGTGTTAAATATTCTCGTAGAATCTGTGAAAAAATCATATTTTATAAAAAAAAAAAAGTGAACATAATTAATTGCACCATTAAAATAATATCCATAATGCTCTGTTTTTTTTCCCTCTTGAAAGGAATTTCTACGAATGTATAGCTGAAATAAGATTGAAGAACAAATGTACAAAAATGATTAATTATAGAATAATCATATTGACTTCTTTTAAATTTGAATTCAACCGTCAATATCTGTATAATTAATACAAACTATTACTTTGCAAAAAAAGTGGTTTGAAAATATTTGAAGAATATATCAGTGATATTTCTAAATGATATTTTCATTAATTTTATAATGTAAAAAATAAAAACGTAAATCATTTTATTAATGCTGTGATAGTCTCGGATCAATAAGGTTTGAATACTTTTTACTCATTATCAGCACTCATTTTACTATTAATATGATTTTGTGATGATTAAATAAATACTTTTAAGATGTATGCCCCAATAATGCCCCCTGTGTGATTATCCATAAGATGTATTATGATTTTCTTTTTACGAAAGTCTAGAAGAATTTTTGTTATACAGATTATAAGACTCAGCTATAGAATTTTAATATAAAATTATTTTCCATTGTAGTGAAATTGTATTTGCTATTTCAATCAATTTCTGTTGATAGTATTGTATTAGATGAAATGAATTTCTTCTGAAAGATTCTTTGAGATCTCATCTTACTTACATGTTTCCCAAAAGCATATTTTATTTGCATTATTTACATATTTCTACTAGATTGTAACTGAAAAACGGAATCTTTGACGGAAACCATTTTTCATTTGCCTTTAGTTTAAATGAATCTATTCCGATTATATCTTTTTGGAATAAATAGAATTTCTTAATTTTTAATAATTATTTTATATTATAATTTTTATTTCTTTTAATTTTTATTTTTATTTTTTATTTTTCATTTCTTCATTTAAAAAATAAATTTAATTTTTAATCTATTAAAATTTAATATCTATTTGAAATTGAATCGAATCTATCTACTTGAAATCTATTCCAGTTATATCTTTTTTTAATTGAGATATAATTTTACATTCCTTATGATACATTTACACACTTAATATAATTTTTTAAATTATGTCAGGAATAGTTTTCCTTATTATATTTAAACATTACAAAAAAATAGATTTACTTATCGACATAAATGAATAGAACTCATGCAAAGCAGCTTCAAAAATAATGTTATCGAGCTATGCTAGAAAATTATATTTTGCGCTAACTTTTTTATTCCCAAAGTGAATATTTTCGTACATTGATGCTAACATAGAGAAAAGATGATGGATTGGCATTATTCGCTTCAAAAATGTCGTCCTGAAGAAAAATATCCCGTATCTTTCAGACGATATTGCCTTTAGAAGAATTCATTAACTGCTGATGGTGATGAAAAAATATTCATAAGCTATAATGATGAATACTATATGTACATTCTGAAGAGACGTGACATTAAGTGAAAGAACCACTTCGGCGTAAGAGTTTTGGGCGTGGAGCTCACTATCATTAATATTCTTCGTTAAATCCCCAGCACAACTCGGAGGCATTAATGAATATTCTTAAGAATAAGTATTGAATAATATGCATAAATATACTTAAGGAGGAAAATGTGATCCGTTTCACAAAATTACAGTTTACATGTGATAACAATGTATAAACTCGTTGCTGGATTCATGAATCATCTTTATCCTAAATAAAAGTAATTTTTGTTTCATGTTGTAAGATGTGCTTTCATTTATTATATTATATATATTTTTGGGTATTTTACTTAAAGCAATTTAGTTAACAACTAAAGTGTACTGATAAATTTTATCACACTGATAATTTTTATCAATTGACATTTTTCAAAAGCATCTTTTAAAAAAATTTTTTTGACAAAAAAAAATATTTATCAATATGCAAAATTTCTTTAAATATATGTATATGTAATATATGTATATAATCTATTAAATATATATTTATTTATATATATATATATATATATCTGTGAAAGTATTGTTTACGTGAATTCTGTTATTATGAATATTTTCTAAATTAAATAATATTTAGTTAAATGTGAGAGAGAGAAACAATTAATGTTTCTAAATAAATATGAAATAAATTTTACTAGACAATTGGGGGATTAACAATTTTTACTCAAATGTAAGAGTCACTTGATCCTCAAGAAAATTATGAATTGCACTTTTTTTTAATCAATAAAATATTGAATTACATAAGTAAGTATTTAAATGCATTTAAATCTTATATTATCAATGCAATGTTAGAGCCTATGATATTTAATATTTTTTCCGTAAAAATTTAGTTGGAAATTGATAAAATGAATTATTCCACTTGATTTTTTTTTTAATTAACCTACTAAAACATAAAAATTCTATGTTAAATTTATATTCAAATTTATAGATTTTTTATTTCAATTTGATTAAGTCTAATTACCAAATAAATATGTTGAAATTATTAAAAGTTTCCTAGAATTTCCTTTGGTGGTATTTTACATAAAGTATTTATTACATAAAATGAGGATGCGTATGAAATAATGTTCCAAAGTCTTTTTATGTTTTTAAAATTTTATTTCAAAATAAGCTATTTCTTCCTTAAATGTGTTTCAAAGATATGTTATTGTGATATTTTAAAAGGTGTTTCTTCTTTTCAGAAAATTCCATATACTTACCTTTTACTGGTGGTTGATATAATAATTTTAAAAAGTTCCATGTTATAGATTAAAACGGCATCGGGGTAAAGTGTTAAAAGATTTTAATTAAATCTTAAAAATTGATTCGAATAACTGGAGTCTTAGTTATTACAATAATTTTACACAGGAAGTTTCTCGAGAAATTATCTTGATACACAATTAATGATAACTTGTCATTTAGTGTCAACTTTGTGTATTATTTTACCTCACACATCTGAATTTATAACGGCGAATGATCTCATGACAAAGTTTCTAGCTTTGGAAACAATTCTAAGAATTAAAGTTTCATTCATCCACATTGCACAAATTCATATCTTGTTGGCAATGAGAACAAGCTTATACGTGATTCAGAAAGCGTTGACTCTCACATGTGTTCGATTCTATCAGAAACCATCGGATACAATGATTCAAACAATGTATAAAAATGTCTCTTATCCACATTCAGCCTGTCGTGATGGGAAACGTCGTAGTTGTCTTCTGTTCCTCCATTCCTCAATCTATCGATAGTTGATAGGGTAGTTGCTCTGAAATTCGTCCCAAAGGAAAATAGCCACCACCTAACTGTTATCATTTGACTGTCTGTGATGTAGAATGTAGAATAAGATGTTTGCTCTATTAATAATAATGGGCAAATATTAAAATAACATCGCAAATGTTTCCATAATTCTTTAAAACTGGATAGAGAAGTATATAGTTGAAAATTTTTATTGTTCCAATAAAGACAGAAAAATAAGGTATTCCTTGTGTATTTAAAGTTATTTATTTATTTTCAAATGAAATACAAAAGTTTTTACTATACATATTTACTAATCCACTTAACAGCATACATTACATTATTAAAATAAATGTTTGAATTTAAAATTAATATAATTATTTTTTATGAACAATACTGAAATTAATTTATCTGATATGTAAAATTTTACAATATTTACTACTTTTGCTTGAATACAATTTATAATTATTCAAAGGTAGTAACGTTTTTTCCAGTAGTAGCCTAATTGCTTATTTAAACCTGATCCACCGCTGCACTCATACTACTGATTTTAAACGTCCTTTAAAAATAAACCCAAACTATTATTTTTATTAATTTGTTTATTTTAAATATTCCAATTGTGATATTTTTAAATTGTATGACGTAAACCCATACACTTTTTTATTAGATTCATCGATCAGTTCCATTCCCAATTGCTTTCTAAAGATAGAACCCAAAGAAGTTACGTTTATATGCTGCTTCATTCAGTTCTGTTCGCTAGATTTCCACCTCTGTTTGGCTCAGAGGAATTGCCATATTTTTAAACGGCCAGTTTAACAAATGAGAAAGTTTGAATGCATATTACCGAAAGTCCTATACATAAAAATGCTTGATTGGAAAATTTGTGACATGGCTTCATTCCAACAAAAAGTGATCCAATCAATTACGTTTGTGCTCGCTACTTATTTTGATTATTTTAAATTTATGCCCTGCGTTAGCTTTTTCTTTTCACAACATTTATACCGGCAAATGCCATACTATTTCCTGATCGTTAACAGGAATGCTGAGTTAAATTACGTATTCACATCAGTCATCGTGGACATGAGTTATTCAATATCTTTTAACGTATTCGTGGAATAAAAATCAACAAGACCATTGTTCAAAATTCATCTAGAAAATGTCCATCAAAAAGCCATCCCGTTTTGACTATAATAATAACTCATTCTAAATGATTAGAAAATGTAACTAAATATAGTTTATTTTCTAATGATTAATATGAAAAAAATAGCAATAGTTTACATAATAAAGATGTTTATTAAGTAATATGGATTATGTAGTTTTATTGCATGATTAAAAAAAAAATAGCATTTATTTTTAAAATATTTGTTATTATATAATTCTATTCGTTTAAAAATTATAATTAATTGTATCCGATTATTCCATAATAATATTCTATTCGGTTTAAATGATGTTAATGAATTTTCTCCGTTTATTCTCAGTTCAACAATCTCGCGTAGTATTCGTGACAAATAGAAGAACTGATGAACTGATAAAGTTGGGAATTCATTAATACATGTTAATTATAAAGTGAATAGTTTTTAATAAGATGTTTGTTTATTCTGTTTTAATGGGTATATTGTGAGACAGTTTTAAATGCTCTCAAGCGAATACTTTTGTTATTTATAATTACCAAATTACATTTAACAAAAGTTCTCACTTATTTATTTTTTATTTGTTGTCCGGTTATTTTCAGAAATTATCCTTGCTATGAAATAGAATCGAAAGGTTAAAAAAATTTATTAACCTAGTTTTTTTTCAAAGGAGATAAAATAAAATTCGTTTTCTCCTTTGATTATAATTTCAATTAAATTAAGAAATTAACTATTTTGAGATTGAATAATCTTTAATGCTTCAGAAAAACCTTTTTAACTTGCAAATATTTTTCATAAGTATGCTTAGTTTCTTTACTAAACATTTTTGTAGGATAATTTTCATCAATGGAGGAGATTTATAAGCCATCTATTTAAAAAAAGAAAAACAGTTTGTTTCGTAATTTAAAATATGAGTTTACAATTTTTGTAACTTAGATTCTAATGTTGAAGGATATAATTGAATTTTAACATTAATTCATGAACTTCAGAAAAACAAAAGTTATTTTTAAAAAGAGTCAGTAGTGAGTATTTTAACCTACTCTAGACTCTACTACCTACTTCAGAGCTCTGCATAATAGAATATTTAATCCAATCTATTAATCTCCTCCATTAATAAAATTATACTGCAAGTTAATAATCGACCTTATTATAAAATATAAAATAAAAAATTATTTTTCATACATAATAATTATATATCACATTTTATATTTAATTATAGAAAAACCACTAAACAATATTACTAAAATAATTAACTAATCATGAAAAGAAAGAAAATTTTATTTGTAATTAATTGTTTAATTAATCTCTGGCATTGATGAAATCTATCACATAAGCCATTGAAAAGAATTATTTAGAATGGAACTGCAAGTAATAATAATAATTTAAAAAGAACTTTACGGCGTTTAAATTATCAACACTGTAAAATAAATTTCACTATACAGTTTATTTTTAAACATAAAATTTTGTTAAATAATTCCTTCTTAGTCCAAGAATTAAGCAAACCAGCTTTTCAGTAATTGATTTATTTGAAGTAAGAATTTTTTAAAAAGTGCAAAATATACAATGAGTACTTGTTTTATGTTATCGGTACGATAAATTCAATAAATTATGAATTATGACATATTTTAGCTTGGAATATAAAAATTGTTTTAACAAATTCAGCTCATTTTAATTGGATAAATATAAACCGAATTTTTGATAATTTTCTACATCAGTGAAAATTCTCCAATAAACCGAGGAAAACAACTATTTTAAAAATGCAAAGGCATAGAAGAATTTAAAGAGAACCGCTGAATATGAAAAGCTAGCTCCTTGTTGCTATTTGGAGCAATTATGATGTGATTATTTGTTTCGGATTAATGACGCAAAATGACAAAATGCTTGAGTTGGCAGAGTTTCATATTCACCCATCATCTGTGCAAAATTTTTGTCCTTTATGTCATAAGGATCAGGTAAATTGATTTCTTTAGCAATAACAGCATCTTTCCTAAAGAATGCTTCTCCTGATAAATTTGTTGTTGACGATGCTGAAGGTGCAGCAGTTCAATTAAGGGGTGATGACGAAAGAATAGCTCGCTATTCATCAAGATTTGGTATGAAAGCTAGTGCTCTATTGTTATGTCAGACAAATTACGTTCTTTTTTCTTGGGAACAACAACAACAAAATTTCTGAATTCCTTTATTAAATTTTCGAATTCGAAATTGAGTTAGGTGTCTAGTTATGCGTGGAAAGTAATTAAGTTTTCCGTAAATCGTAAACAAGTTCATGATTAAAAAATAAAAATTATCATTTCTGGAAGATGCACCTATATGTTAACAAATCAGCAAAATGATAGAGCAGTACTTAGCAAGTAATTTCTCCAATAGAGTAATATTTTCAGGATGAATTTGCCGAGCAAAGTTTACAAAAAATAGCTTTATTCCTACTTTATTCATATAAGTCAGGATAACACAGGCGAACCGAGAACTACACCACAACTTGTGGTACTTTGTCTTTATACATTCCAAAAATCTACATTTATACATTATCTAGAAGTTGCTAGATTACAAACAAATAACAAATTTAAATGTAAAAAGTAAATTTTAAAAACAGTCTTTGAATAAAGTGTCAAGCAGACATTCAACCTACGGACGAATAGAATAGCGCTATCTACATTGCATACCATAACATTGTTCTACCGTATGGAAAATGTGTTTACTTTGAGGTTTCATTTATCTGGCAATATCTAGGCATAACAGCTTTCCTAGCAATTTAAACCAATACTTGAATAAATCTTATTTCACCTTTTTATAATTTTGTGCACTTATATTTATAAAAATTGAGTAATTAATTTGTAGTATTTTAGCAATTCGAAATTGGTGAATTATTTTTGTATATATTGTATTATAAGAATATTCATGTATAAAAAAAATACATAGTTTTAAGCTATCAATAATTTCAATTAATATATAAAATATTTCATTACAGAATTTTATCAAACCTTTTATTAAAACCCTACTTGTAATAAATCCCAAAATATTCACTAAATTTTTTTTTATTCTTTTTTGAGTAGTATTCGCAGATCTGTTGACAGATGTTTCCTTCTGTAATGATTGTTGAGACAAAATATATTTTTATGCAGTCAAATGCTTCATTAACTGGCTGGACTATTTCGAGATGAACTTATCTTAATGTATTTTCCTAAACATGTCTAGAAAAAATTAAAATATAATACATAATTCAAGATCTTTCATGAATTTCTCAAAATGTGCTAATGGATTGAACCTAAAATTGTTTAATGAATGACTTTTCCTTTTTTTTGTAATAATCTATGATGGAATACTATTTTCATCTGCTTAAGAATTTTTAATTTTCAGTGCATGAAATACACATAAAAAATATCATCTACAACGACAATTTTCTTTACTTTTACTTACTTGCGGCGGAATTTTATTTTATCTCAAATATGTTTGATTAATCGCTGTGCACAAGTTACTCTTTGTTTATTTCTTACAGAGTTATTTTGAGGTGATGTATCTTTACATATTTCATAAGTTACTTTTTTTTGTAAGAAATAACTACAAAAAAATTAAATTACTGGCAAATTATCCCTTTTGGCCTTGCAATTGCAATGGGAAAAAAAAAATGGAACATCATATATATAATCACATGAAAGATTACTCATCTCACAGAAGTTATGTGGATATAACTTCTGTCTTTAGTCTTTCATGTGAGACAAAAATTTCCAACCAGCATTCAACATTTTAATAGTTTTAGTACCGCATACTATGCAAAATAAATTATAGAAAGTATTTTGATTCATAATTGCTTAACTGAAAACTACTTACGTGACTAAATTATCGTTAAACTTAAGATGCTGAATAAGTGAGAATCTCTGATGATTGGGCTGCATAAGCATAAATTTTTATGATTACAGATAATAGGAGGATCCACAAATGATAAGATGATTAATAATAATGCTCTTCAGGAAACATTAAAAAATAACTTTAACGGTATATTAAAATGCATTACAGCAGTAAAATTTCACCTTACGCATCATAAAATATACCATTTGCTTTTCAATATATTTTAGAAAATATCACAAAACTAAATTATATATCCATAATAACGTCTTTAGTTTACTTAGTTTATATTCAGAAGATTGATATAAATTTTAATTTGATTATAATTTTAATGTATAGAAAGTGTATTATTTTATGCATATTTATGTAGCTTATCCCATTGCATCTATTGTGTTTTAATGCAACATACAATATCTGAATATATATAATTAAATGTTTAATTAGTTATATAAATTATAGTAGTGACATCTTGTTTACAATATTATCTAGGACAAGAAGCCATTGTATCAGTGATATCTTTTAGTCCTACAGAAATGTAGGCTTGTCTGTCCAATATCTTTTATGCTTTTTATTTACTTTTCAATGATTCATCTTTAGAGCTTAAAATAATTAGAAATTCCTAATAAAAGATGTTTTCAGAATGCGTGATTTGTAATAATATAATTGTTTTGTAATTGATATAATTGTTTAATTAATGCTATTGTAAACTTAGTTCGTTAATTAATATGTTTGAGATCGTAATCAATTTTTAAATTTTACTATAAAATATATTTACTATTCATTATAATATTACTATATGAAAATATTTATTACCATTTATACATAAATGCAAAAAGTAATTTGGAGATGTTTGTTTTTAAAAATATTAAAATCTTTTAATTCCAATTTTAAGCTTATAAATTCTCCTCGTACAAATTGGTCGGCCTATGGCCAATTGGCTGGTGCTGTAGCCTTTGGTACCACAGGCGTCAGATTCGAATCCTGGTGGCAGCATGGATGTTTGTTAGTTTTCGAATTCAGGGAAACTTGTAGGTCATAGTCTAATTAACCTAAAGATGGAAAAATGACCTTAGATTGACTAACCAATAATTAGTTTTTAAATCAGAGATTTCAAAAATGCGGTATTAAGTAAAATAATTTGTTTCTATTTTTAAGGTATTTTAAATTAATCCTTCTTTTAGTTTAACTGCCCTTAATATATTAATCTCATTCTAGAGAAATATTGTTTTAACAACCTATGAAAATACTTGCAGTATTTTGTTACATAAATATCTTAAATAAAATTTATATTATTTTTTACGTATTCTTTAACCGTCTCCACTTAATTATATAACTTTCTTACCCCTTGTTTTAAAATGCAATTTTAAACTTATTCAAGAATTATAATTCAAAATATTCTGTCTTTTAATATTAAATAATAAGTTGATATTTGTATGATTACATTTATACAAATTTTTAATGATTGCAAATTGCTACATAATTTTCTAAAAAGAATAAATTTTCTCAGAGAAATTTATAATGAAATATGTATTGATCTGTAAAAATAAATGAAAAATTGAAAAGTTTTGAATAAAATAGGATAAGCAATATAGACAGAAGCCTCAGAAATTTTTAATCCATTCCTCCTCTTCCAATATTTATTCCAATCTGTTGTCTCCGTTGACAATTCATAAACATGAAACGTCTTTAAATTGTCAGAGGAAAAATTCCGGATTTTAGAGAAAGAAAGGAGCTTTCACTCTTGAAAGAGTATTTGATTTAAATTGAAGAATACAGAAGTGAGAAACAGGGGCATTTCGGAATATATGCTTCACTCTATTCCATTTCAAAAAGATCTAACTTCTTCAAATTCAATTCTCGGGCGATGTAAGATGCTTCCAGAAGAGTGTCTGATGTCGTAAAAGTGTCAAGTCCGCAGTTTAATAGTTTTAAACAGATAACAATAAATTTAAGACAATGATTACTAATGCTTCATTTTTTGATACACTTCGGCATTTGATAAATTAAAAGTAAAAAAATAAATTATATTTGCATCCTATGTATGTGCATCACTTTAAAAATTATAGGAATTAAAGGAAGGAATTATGGGTGCCAATTATTTAAAGAATTCTGTAAATTATAAATGAGAGGAATTTATAAACTAAAAAAATTAACTTTAATGACAACTGTTTGAAATTGTACAAATTAATTATTTGATATTTTTAATCTGGGAAAAAAAAAAAATTTCTGAAATACATTTAGAATTTCAAAAAATATACAAATGAAAAGATTGATTTCATCCAATTGAAATTTCAAATAATATTAAAACTAAAATGCTAATTACCATATATTATGATCCAAGTTACGAATAAATTTATGATTTAAAATTCTAAATTAATTTCTAAATGCAATTTCCATGAATATATATGGGAACATATATTCATGGAAATTGCTTTTTAAAAATTAAATAAAAATTATATGACAATTAAATTTGTTTCTGTAATTTTAGAAATAAATGAAATGACAAAAAAATTGCATCTATCTAAAGCAGGGGTCTCCAAACTTTTCAGGCGGCGGACCACATTCTTCACTCCAGTAAGTACCGCTTGCAAAACCGTTTTAATTTTTTTGCCATTATCTATAATTTATAGATTAGTCGCCGAGTCGTGCTCTGCGCGAGACAAAATTTGACGCAAATTCGCTGGTTCAATTAAGTACTCAATTACTATTGTGTGTATCGATGATCGAATGCGTAATTGCAGTAGCCGAAGAAATGTGCTCGGAAAGTTAAATTTATTTAAAAAATGTCAGTTTGTCAGCAAACACCGTGGCTCGGAGGGTGCAAGACATTGCAAAAAATATATCATCTCAACTGTCTGACAAAAATGAACATCTTGAGTGGTTTTCTCTGGCCTTGGATGAGTCATTGGAATGTGTCAGATACCTCAGGTGTTGATTTTTATTGGAGACAGTAAATAAAAGCTATGAAGTGTATTTAGAACTTCTTATGATATTGATAGTATTTCTCACGGAATAGACTACTTATCAAGATATTTTTAAAGGAGTTGACAATGTCATTAATATAAAAAGAACCTACGATGGAAAAACTTGAAATCTATTACAACTGATGGAGGCAAAAACATGTGGTAAAAAACTAAAGAAGGTTACCCTTGTGTCAAATTAACTAAAAACTAAATGATGGTGGTTCAAAACCATTGGTCTTGCAATTGCATCATTCATCAACAGTCCTTGTGCGGAAAATGTTTTGGATATGTCTGGAGCCCCCCAGTCATATCAGTTGTTAATTTCATCAGATCCACTTACTGAAACACCGACAATTCCGCGAGTTTATTGAAGATATGGGAGAAAATGATTTACCGTATCACACTGCCATACGCTGGCTTAGTCGCGGAAAAGAGCCTGCAGCGCTTTTTTGAACTTCGAGCACAAATCGAATTTTTTTAATGAAAAGCATCGCCTCTTACTGAATTACAAAATAGCGAAGTACTATGGCCCAATTAGCATTTTATGTCGATTTGACAAAACATATAAACGAACTATATTTGAGATTGCAAGGCCGTTCTCCTGATCTATACACCTAATATCAAATCGTTTCGGCAAAAATAATATTGTTTCAATCACAATTACGTAAAAAATGTTTCACACATTTTTGAAACATGTGAAATATTCAAAACTGAGAATAATTTCCCGTCGATTTTTGATGGTCAAGTTTTGAGTTTCTTGAAGATTCTTAATTTTGTGATACTCGTTTCTCAGACTTTAATGACATTTAAAATGAAAGTAAATTTTCAAAATGAATTTTTTGATACTGACATTGAAACCCTATTTGAACTAAAATGGAAATTATTGATTTAGTGCAGTGATATAATTAAGAACAGATATAAAAAACTCATCTTTGTTGAATTTTATAAGTCTTCCACTGAAACAATTGAATAATTTACATAAATTTGCTCAGTGGCTGTTTTCTGTTTTTGGTACTACTTACTTGTGAGAAAGCATTCTCAAAATGAAGTACACAAAGAATGTTTATAGATCTGTTAACTGATGAGCATCTTAAATCTCTTGTAATAATTGGTACAAGTAAAATTGATCCACAACTAAAAACTATCGTCAGTGAAAATTACAATTACATAAATCTCATTAGTTTTTTTTTTACAAGAGTGGATACCCCGCGGTTTCATTCGCGTTCATTTAGTTTTTCCGACACTGGCGGGCCGGATTTGCCCGCGGGCCGTAGTTTGGAGACCCCTGATCTAAAGCATCTATTTTTGGCGTAAAATCAGATTCACTATGGGCTTGCATTATAATCAAAGTACGGAAAATTAAGTAGATTTTATACAGATAGTCTGTAATGAAACTTTTGCATTCTTCAAAGCAATTCAAACTGTACATAAATTAGCAAAATTATTCTGGTTTAATACAGCAAGTCTGTCTTATATCCAATGTAAGTGACGGAAATGCAATACTGAAATCTACTACAATCCTATGTTTTCTATACGTGTTGGAAATACATGATTCAATAGCAATATGGTAACAATAGTTCAATATAATTACGTTAATAAGAAAATAAATCATTAAACATGGGATTAAATATCAATTTAATATTAAATTAAACTTTAATCCCATGTTCCAACAGTGTTGTGTTATTTTAGAGAACAGTTACAACATCACTCAAAGAGTTTTAGTTTGGTTTGTATAGCGGAAGGAGGGAAGGGGGGACAATGGCTAGGCTCTGGTACCATAGGCTTCAGGTTGGAATCCTGGATGTAGCATGAATGATTGTTAGTTGTTCAGAATCCATCTTAAATTGCAGTTGCCGGTCTGATTAGACCAAAGTGCGCAAAAAAATACCGTAGAGCGGCAAACCACATTTATAGATGAAGGGTGTAATCTCACCACATGCCACATCTCTTCATTTCATTTCCCACTTTAAAATATAATAGAGGCTTGGATGAAAGACTTGGGGTTGCACCAATACCTATTTACGAAAACAAGTGTGTGACATTTGTAAGAGAAAAGCAATATATTTGCTTCAATACATTGCCAATCAAACAATATCTTATTTTAAAAAAGGTTTAGTGCTTTTTAACTTAAGTAATATAAAAATTTAAGCATGTTTTTAAATAATCATTTAAACAAAATCGAAATTTTAAATCTTAAAATAACAGTTTTGTAATAACCTTCCCTGTTTTTAAAATAATTTATTTATCATCAGGAACTTTACGAAAATTGCATTTTTCTACCTAGAAGAAATGTATTGCTTGTTACTTGCTTGTATTAGTTTCTGTCATCATATAAATCAAGTTAGTTTCTCCTGTAGACTTATGTAGATATATTTTGTTATCCAATGTAAATTTAAAATAAATCGTAAACGTTTATATAAAAACAAAAATGAAAATAAAATTGTCTTATAAAGCACGATGTCTACTAAAAGAAGGAAAATCAGAATAAATTAAATTCTGTTTTTTTAATGAATGATTTAGAAAGCCTTTAGTGTCATTTCTTACTCGTGCATTATCTGCGTATTAAGTTTGAAAGGCGCATATTATTTGTTAACATAATTTATTTCACTGCTTTTAATAAATTCTTCTGACTTTGGAAAAAATTATTCTTTACTGCTGACATGTAACAACAATAAATTACAATTGTGGTACGTTAATGTTGATCTTTAAGAGTATTATTTTTTTTTTAAACGAGTTTTGTTTTGTCTAAAAGAGAAACATTTGTGCAAAATATTTTTCACATAGGAATAATATATAATAAAAATGGAAATATGCAAATAAAGATCTATGAAATGAGTATCATTTATTATTTTCTTATTCTATGATTCATTTTATTTCTCCGAGATTATTAAACTATCCTACCAGGAAATATTATAATTTTTAACAAATAAACATTTCAATCAAGAAATTGAAATATTATGGATATTAATGTATAAAAAAGAATACACAAGGAGGTTTATGTTAATATAAATAAATGTAAGCGCGGCATTACTTCTATAACCGATGGTGGAACTCTCAACATATACGTTATAAATAAAACCGATATATTTAGTTTATTGAAATTTTAATAGATTTACTAGAATTAAAAACTTATTCTATTTAAATCCATTGTAATATTAAACAGCATGTTTGATAAGAAAAGTTTAAGCATTATATAAACATCTGGTCATGACGCTTTAATTTTACTAAAATTCCTTTTATATTGAAATCTCTTACTTCAGAGAAAACTAATAGCTTTACTACAAAAAAATTATTCATCAAAAAGTTTTAATTAAATCTCTTTTGAGTACCAGAGGCACAATTTATACTAAACTCCTATATTGGAAATTTTTCTGTTAATAATTCTGATTGTTTGATATCCCATGACAAAGTATTTTAGTATCTGCGAAATTTTTAAAAATTTCACAGTGTATTTATAAAACCGAGAATAGCACAAATTGTAAAGTAAAACTACTATATTTATACTACTAAATATAGTTATTTTAAGCTACTAAATTTATCCATTTAACTTAAAAATATTTTAAAATTAGTTTTAACTTAACTGAACCTTCTAATAATTAAATAATATGTTTTGAATCATTAAAATAAATGCGCTCTCATATAAAAATAAATGCGCTCTTCTATAAAAATAAATGCGCGATCATTAAATATTGGTTCGATGGAAATGATTCTAAATGAGTTCTGCGAAGATGATAAATGATGATTTAATGGTAAATGGGGCCACATTGGGATTGGGGACCATATGTTAATTCAGGGGAAAAATATATATATATTTAAGTTAACGATATTGAAATATTAAAATTAAATTGTAATTTTAGAGAAACAATTTGTGGTGCTTACTCTTTTAATGTAAATATTTTAATGACCTTTTTACATTGATATATACAAGGTAAGAAAAACATTTTCTGATTTAAAATATAGAAATTAAACTGCTTCATAATCAGTTTTGTTGCTTGCAAAAAGCCTGATAAATATTAAAAGAATATCTATGCAATTAGAATAAGGGAGCCAGACTCATGGCTCAGTGGAAATGCGCATCGCTGGTTGTAGACACAGTTTCAAAAAGAGAGGAGACTCGATGGAGTTTGTAATGTTCAACATCTTGCGGACTACCTGATGGATGTTTTATGTTTTCCGGGTTTTCTCCCATACGATACGCAAATACGTGGTATTTCCCCCTGTCCTCCCGAAAGGCACTGCCCTTCTTCTTCGACGATACCTGGGACCAAGTTAGACATCCACCTACAAGGTACTCCATTACGACAAAAGCTGCTCCCTCCCCTCCTTTCATGAGACCACACGGGTTCTTGAACTTGGTCTAGATGTTGCTGTCTACCAAGTGGGATAAGAAGCAGCAATAACAATACAATAAGTAATTATATGCCTTAGCGTTAGAACTAACAAAGAGTGAATTAAGACCACCACAATTTTCCAAAGTATTTGCAAGATGCCAATTGTGCAGCAAAATCATCATAGTATTCGCAATGCAGAAACTCCGAAGCTCCTTCTAATCAGATCCGAATTGCATATAAGCTGCATCAACGAAACTGAAAATCATTTAATAAACACAAAAATTAAAAGACTGATCGGCAAAAAACCAGTAAAATCAGTGGCAGATAAAAAAAAATGCAAAAATTTATACCGAGTATAAAATGACAGAAAAACCGGTTGTCCTGCAAATCCATAAAACACGAAAGTATTTACTAAATTAAAAGTCAATTATAACATCACGAGGATACCTTTATCAAGGACTACACTCAGTAAATTATAAGCCATATCATTTCTGTTTGCTAGAAAATTGCATCTAATACATCTGGATAGAAACCAATGCCTTAATAATAGAATGTGTGAGTGTGTAAAACGATCCTAAAACTCAAAAAATACTGAACAAATAAATAAAATAAATATCCTTGCAATTAATTTTAAAGCATTTTTAAATGTACGGAAACTTTAAAAGATTTTTATTCTTTTTAAGAGAAAAATTAACAGAATATTGATTACTGTGACAGTTTAAATTAATATTTGATTAAGTTTCATCAGATGAGCATATTTTTAAAATATAAAAAATATAAAGCAAATATTTGTTCTCTTAACAGCATAGATAATTTTTTAAATGATATTTTTTTATTCGATTAATCTAATCGTTTTGGATTTTAAAAGAAATTAACTAAGAAATATATATTTTATCCCTAAAATTATAAACTTGTCCATCAATAAATTATTGAAATTCAGAAGATAAATTATACAGCATGCTATGTATAATTGTATGAATATAATATATAATCGCTGAAGTATAGTTTGCGAACGTTTTGGGATGTTATGTAAAAATTTATATTAATTAGGAATTGTTCTAACAATTCCAATCGAAATTCTCTTAATATATTTTATGAAGAAATGCATGCTTTTATTTTTGCATATTCTTTATATTAAATCACTTAAATATAATAATAATCAAACTACTTATGATTAATAGAGAAAGTAAACATTAAACCCTTTACTTTTACCAACTGCATTTTTAAAGATAAATCTTTCAAGAGATTTGAACTCTTTTTAATCTGCAACTTGGATCACATATTGAGTTCTTTCCTCTAGATTTCTACTAAATGGATTTACCACACTTTTAAATGGCAAATAATAACTGCGGTTTAACTAATGAGAAAAGTTTGAATGAATAGTACTAAAAGTTGTCCAACACATAATAAATCCATGATCGGAAAATTTTGTGGCATGTAGGGATTGCAATATCGGACCAAAAGTTCAATATCGGTATTCGGTATTTTTAGATCTTAATCCCGGGATACCGGTTTTAATACCGGTAGTAGAAATTTTAGAAAAAGAAAAAAACACAGGCGGCCTCAACAACCAATTCTATTGGAAGTAGAGCTGATTTAGTTCTGGATATTAAGTCGAATTCACTATGTTCATATGCGTCATGTTTCGTTTTAAATGTGTATAGGGTCCACTTCTACTTCCTCCATTCACTTTAATAACTCTTGAAAATTTTTTACATTGTGCCACCATATTCTTTTCATTATATAAACAATGAAACCAAACAAAAGTATTATCATCTGATTTTTATGTTCCTTAAAGTTATTCTTATTCATCATTATGGGGTATTATTTATGAGTATATATATATAATAAATCTGAAAAAATATTTTGAACTCTAAAGTATGATATGCAACTACAATGTAAATAACAAACTCACCAATTTAAAAAAAAAAAAAAGAAAAATTACACACTTTCTTCATAACTACAACCTTGTTTTCCACATAAGAAATTATAGTTTTCAGATGAGAAATCTGAATAAGAATTCTGATAAGGATTCTAAATTTCTAGTAAATACTGAAAAAAACGGTATTTAAACTTGTGAATGCCGGTATTACAAAAATTGTACAAATGGCTCAAAATACCGGTATTGCAATCCTAGTAGCATGGCTTCATTCAAAAACAGGTGATCCGATCCATTTTCTTTAAGCTTGCTACTTATTTTGATTATTTTAAATCTATGTTCTATACTTTTTTATTATTTTCATGACTTTTTATATTGGTGAATGACTTATTATTATACTGATCGCTTATTTTAACAAGTATGCCAAGAGAATTAATCTGTAAAATTACGTAACCATTTGCATCCATCATCATGGACACCGGTTATTGAACAAAATCTAATATATATTCGAGAAATAAAATAGAATTGGCCTATACTGAAAATTGCTTTAGAGAATGTACGTTAAAATTCAATTACATTTTGATTATAACAACGCCTCTTCCTGAATTGATTATGAAATTAAATTAAGAATCAATTTTCATCAGTAAATGTGTTTTTAATGACAATTTATCAACGCTTAATCAAATCAATTAGATAATATAAGGTTTTTAAAACTCATTAATTAATAGAAGCAATGTACAGATATGAATGCGTTAGATGCTTAAAAATATACACAGTTAAAAACTTTATGGCTGTATAGTATTGATAAAATAGTAGAATTTCCTTTTCGGAGTTAATATTACTTGCATTGATATTAAAGTTAGTGATTAATTTACCGTATTTAATATCTGATATTCATTATCAATGTTATTATTGTTTAAAATTAAAAACATGTAATACTGAGAGTAATTTTTCATTGATTTATTTATCTAGTTTGTAAATAAAAAAAATTGCCTATAATGTAATTATGTTTGCGCAAATAAAGGAGCAAAACTATATTTCTTGCAAATTAATATAGAACTTTTGGATGGATCAATCCTTAATAATAGCTTAAAAAATGTATAGCTTTTCGAATATAAGTATTAGATCAATTTTGTCACAATATTTGAAATTACTTTTCTGTGTATTTACTTAATTATTTTTTATTGTAAGATAATTAAACGCAAACATAATATCCAAATAAATTACGAATAAAAATATATTCTAATTTTCTGTACTTATCGGATAACTTCAGTTCAAAGTGGTCATATAAAATATAAGTTTTATCTAATATAAGTATTATTATATTATTCGCATTAAATACACTAGAGCCTGATAGTTGAATGACTAGCTCTCATGGCGCTCTGTGCCAGAAGGTTCAGGTTCGAGTCCCGGCTGCGCCGTGGATGTTTGTAGTGGTTCAGAAACCACTTTACACCTTAGGTACCTATCTAATATGACTGTTGGGCATATAGCTGATAACTGTATCCCGTAAAAGGTAAACATCTCTCGTTTCGAAATCTGCCAGTTGGCAGACAGATAAGATTTCATCAAATAAGACTCTTTTAGAACATGAATTTTAACAAATAAAGATCCAAATACATTGTAAAATTACATGATATGTTTTATCTATAAACATAAGCCTTGCTTTGCACCAATTACATGGAAGTAGAATGAATGTAAATCTTATTCCTGAATCAGTCGTTTAATTAATCTCTACCATTGATGAAAATAGGCCTGTAAGCTAATAAATGCAACTATTCCCGAAAGTGCAAATAGATTAACAAGAAATTAAGAAGAATCGTTAAACAGGGATTATTTGCTTCAAAAAATTGACACGTGTAATTTATTTAAGTTGGCAGAATCTTAAATCCTTTAATTACAGCATCGAGGGTTTTGTTCTTTATGAGGATTAGTTAATGATTCATTCAGCAATAGAGACATTTTTCCTTCATTAATTCTTAATTGCAGGTGCATGGCAGTAAAAGATTGATGACGAAAGATTGGTTCACTGCACATTTAAAATGGAACGTTAAGACTCTGATATTATTTGTGAAACGTTAAGTGCCATTTACTAGAAACGAAAAAAATATTCAGTTTTACTTTATTAAATTTTAGAAATGAATGTTATATGAGAAGATACAATGCTATATGCACTAATTTATGTGCGTTTCTATACATCGTACAGAAAAATGTGATTAAAAAAAGATAATATAACTTTCAAATATGATATATATATATATATATATAATTTTTATAAATCTATACATTACATTTTGTAACCATGCTTCCTCAGAGCACACTGTCAATAGTGCCCCCCACCTGTGACATTCACTAGAAATGGTTAGTCGGCTTCGAGACTCTCATCCGAGTGAAAGTACGGTGCAAACTGCTCTCCGTCTAAGAAACGTGTAATTGATATTATCTCCTCCCGAGAGAAAATATATTTTGCGCATCCCAGCACATTAGTTGACCTACAGACTCTCAGGCATACAGATGTCTTGCTTATAGGGGATACGAAATATACTTCTACAGGTACTGTAGAAGAAGTATATTTCGTGCATCCTGCACGTAGCAGAGTTTTCGGTTTAAAAGTAGAGTCCTTCCACAAATCTATAATTATCTTCTTTAAATGTGCTAAATATTTTATGTCTCTAATTATATATATATATATATATATATATATATATATATAATGTGTGTGTGTGTGTGTGTAAATAAAGCTGAGATTTCTCAAAACTGTGGCACAAGTATCTCAACCCAACTACACCCAGTTACAATCTGGTTGCCCAACCTGCACACTACAATGCAGCACCCGAATGTCTGACTTGCCTGCCCATTATTATCTGGCGCCCGCCAGTAACCTGCCCACTACAATTTTAGTTAAAATGGATATATTTTGAATTTAATGTTTATCCTATTTAACTAATAATATATAATTAAGACATCAGTTGTTTTAAAATTATTTTAATGGATTATTATTTTTTATTTATTTTATTAATTCAAAACAACAGTCGAATTAATCTAAACCAACTTTATTTCATCACCTTTTAGTTTTCGATTGCATTTAAAATAAGTCATAGTAAATGAATGGTCCATGCTTAATTTCCACATTTTAATGTGTGTTGAATATAAATATTGTTAATTAAATATTTTAAATGAGGAGAGCTACATAAAAATAATTTGTATAAAATACAAGTTTATATTTTTAAGCTTTCTAAATTTTAAAATTTGCTAATTACGCATGGTATTTAAAATTTTCATCGCATAAATAACGTGTATGTATAAATTACCAACTTAAAGGCCCATTTAATATACTTAAAATATGCAGGCATTTAAAATGCATAGAAAAAGACTCAATGAATAAAGAATATTAAAAACGCTGCGTTACCAGAATCGCTACCATGCATATCGGACTTTTTTAAATATTCTGCTGTTTCCTGCTGAGTAAAGTATTTAAATAAATTATATATTTTTGTTACTTGAAATATTTTTTTATTTTAACTAATTTATTTTAACTATTATCAAATCTTAACTATTCAAACTATTACTTGTCTGAGCAAATTTTTTTCACATAATAATATTATTTCACGTAAAATGACGAACATTTTTATAGACACTTTAATTAGAGAGTCAATGTAAATGTTCCTTATTTCCTAAATGACTGTTAATTACTGCATGCATTGAATTACTTGATCCAAATATCTTAATTTTGTGAATATAGAACATGTTTGAAAATAATAGAAGGAAAAAAACTCTGGTTGTTAGCAAAATTTATAATCTTTATTATTCCGAAATTTTTATAATAAATATATCTTCAAATTCTATACCAATGTATGGGTAATTATATTAATAAATTTTAGAATAATTCACAACTCTTACCAGAAATATATTTCAGTATTGATAGTTATTATAAACTCAAAATATTCACTTGGTGCTAATCATATATATTCCAAGATAGAAAATGGCAATATATTGCAAAAATAATAAAAAAATATTGTCGTTTAAAATTTTAACTAACTATTAGAAGTATTTATTAGTAATCCATCTATGATAAATAAAAATTTACTAATTTATTTTTAACATTTATTTCTGACATTGCTAATAAACACTAGAAGGCTAATAATTTTCATGAATATTGCCTTTTAAATATTTCTTGCAATCAATATGATAGATTCGAAGAACTTTTATCATTATTTTGTCTAAGCAATAACCAAGATAATTTTAGTCAGAAATTTTTCTCACATATTTAAAAAAATATTAATTAAATCATTAATAAGTATTACAATTGAATTTAGCAGAAATGTGATATATATATTTATAGATTTATTAAAATGTTATATATATATAATCGTTTTTGTAACGATAATATGTGATATACATATTTGATGGAATCCAAGACTTGCTAAAGTTGAAAGTTAAAAATAAATATTATTAATTTTTAAGACAAACGTATTCTGAATAAATATTACTTATTTTTCAAAGTTAAAATATTTAAAATATTTTTTTATCTCATTTTTATATAAAGGTAATTTTATCCGATAAATTAATAGAGTAATCTAGGGTCAAAATATTAATGAATACTATGTACTAAGTGTATGATTACATTCATCGATACATTGATTGTATTTATCTGTTTACTATTGAATTACAATATTATACATTTTAATTGAGATAAACATCCAGCACTGATTTTTGCTTATTTATAATCGCCTCCCTACCCTCAAAAAAAAAAACATTCTAAATATCATTAGAGTTTGTTAATTAAAACTATTTAATTAGTAAGTGGAAACAACGTTAAAAGTATCTTGTAAGGAACTAACTTATCATGTAATGTTGGTTATTATGGTTAATTAACTTGCTAACTTAAAAGTTTTCTATTCGAGTAGCTCAGATTTTTTCCGCAATCGATTCATCATATGATAAATACTACAGACATCAATTTTTGTGTGAATATTTCGTAAACCATTCCTAATAATTTCAAACAAATTATATTTAATGAACATAGTGACACTTATATTTAATGAGTGTTGACGATATTAGGAAACCAGCAGCGTGAAATTTTAGTATGCTATACTTTATTATTTATCTGCCAGTAGACAGACGGCCTTGGCCCACCATGGGTCTATTGCACCAATGAAGATGAATAACTGTTCATCATTTTTCACAATGGCATTTAATATTCAATGTTTTTTAACGATGTTCACAAAAACTTGATTAATATTATGACCTAATTTTCAGAAAAAAATATTTTTTCAGCTACGCAATTTTTTTAAATAATTATTAAAGCAAGAGGTATCGTTCTCTTTGTACACATTTCATTTAAAATTGGGAGAAGCAGTTTTTAAATGTCCATATCACGATAAAAAAATAATTTCTACAAATTCTACGTTTATATTTTAGCTTTATCATGCTAAATTGATTGTGCTAATATATTTGATATCTGTAAGGAAAACATTGCGAGTTAGCAGGAAATTTACCATGTTAATCAATTTTGATAAATACTACGTTACATTGTAAGCTACTTCTCTTCCAGCCATTTACTATGGTACAACGTTTGTAAAGTTCTAAAGATAATTAGCAAAGTTATTAAAGGTATCCTATTTTTCTGGGGGAGGAGGAAACATGACTGTGCATAACATTAGTGACGAAAACTATGTGCAATCCGTTACCTCCAACAGTATCGAATGATAGTACTGTGAAAGATAAGAAAAAAAGGTAGCACAACGATCATTTTATATAGAACATCTAACTATACTTATGATTATACCAATTTAAACGTAGAAGAATTGCAACCTATCGGAACACCAACCATCAAAACAATTTCTTTCCATATTAATTAAATTCAATGATAATAATTCAAATGTAAAATTTCTAACTTTTTTCAAAAGATGATTGAAATGCCTTAGAAAATATACTCAACCAAGTGGATATCAAATTATATATATGATGTATCTATATTCCAGCATTCAAATTAAAAATTAGGGATTGAATTCATGAACATTGTGAAACATTTTCAATGTAAAGGGAAATCTGCAAAGCGTTCTTAGTTTCGTTTGTTGTTGGACTAGGATTGTAATAAACTTTTTGGTTGGACTAGTTGTAATAAACTAGTTGCTGGACTAGTTGTAATAAACTAGTTGTTGGACTAGATTAAGTAATGATGACTTATATAATTGTCTTTTCATCATTGCTGTTACAAGAAGCATCCTGATGCTCGTATTCATTATTGGACCATTATTTAGATTAATTACTGATGTCTTGCACAATTCTGCCAACAAGCTGTTCTAGGCTTGACTTAAGTTTCTGAATGAACCAAATAGTAACCACTGAAGAAATTGAACTGAAATAAACTGCATCAGCAAAACCTTTTAACACATAATACATTAACATGATTATAATTGTTTTTAAAAAAAGTATAATAAGTAGGATTTTATTTTGGTTTTTCACTGCAGTTATTAATGCATGCACAGATTTGCTTAATAATAATAAGAATAATAATATATTTGAATATTTAATGCCTTAAAATTGAATATTTAATTAAAATATTTAATATCATCATCAATAGATTTGCATATCGATATAAGTTTCTTTAACTTGCAAAACTATAATTTTGTAGAAACAATATATGAAAACAATTTGATTTGCTCTATCGAATTGTTGATCAATTGCCAATAGTAATAATTTAGATTTTTAAGATAAACATAGCAAGTGTTAAATTTTATGTGTAGGCAACAGTTTATTGTGTTTTAATATCTAAATAAGTGGAAAACCTGTAACAAATATGCTGTTTCCCTTTTAAAAATTTAAAAAAAATTTTTTGTGTTATAAGGGTTAAGCGAATAATTTTTAAACTTTTAAAATTCCGCTTATTAATTAGAATATTAAAAATATTATATTGAGATCTCCAAACAAATTATCATATAGTTTCCAAGAAAATAATTGGTGAAATTAATTGTTTGAGAAATTATCATTTCCTTCTTTAATTTTATTATTAAAGGGAGTAAACAAATTCAACTATGTTTAATTTTGCTTGTTCATAATATTTAAATATTAATATTATTATTATAAATATATTTACATTAAAATGTTCATAAAATATTTAATATTATAGTTAATATATATTATTTTAACAGCCGTGAAACTTGATATCATATTCTAAAAAATATGCCTTAGCCTGTAGTAATATTAAACATCAATTACCTAAGGACCTATTATAATATTTCCTTTTACCATGAATGCAAACAACGTTAATCTTCATTGAAGAGAATTCTTTTAACATTTTCATGAAAAAAAAAATTAATAATATGAGAGCTCTTAAAAAAGTTTTCATTAATAATTTTTTGTATATGATTATAAAGAGCAGCATTGTAAAGCATCCTTCTCTTTTGTATCGAGTATTTTCAAAGTTCGAAACAATGTCGAACGCCTCAAATTTTGATAGAGGTAAGAAATTCGTAATTTTTAATAATTATTTTGTATACTAAATTTTATTTCTTTATATTTTTTTTTCTTTTAAAAAAAAAAAAAATTAATTCAATTTTTTAAACAAAGTCTATTTCCAGTTATAGTTTTTTAAATGAGATATAATTTTATATTCCCTATGATATGTGTGTACGTTTAAATACTTCTCGGACATTCAGAATTAAAATATTCCTCGAACATTCACAATTAATATGAAACTATTGTCGCAATTTTAACTTAAATGTTTTCCAGAAAAACATAGTATAATCTAAAATTTTAATTTATTTTATTTTTGTTTGATTTAAATCATAATTTTATTCACATTCTTCATGATATTTACAAAATTTTGAATGAAAAACAGAATCCTTGACGGAAAACCGTTTTCCCTTTCCCTTTAGTTTACATAAAGTTTCCTTAAAATTAAACGCAAGTCCATTTTCAATTCTATCTTTTTAAACTAAGATATAATTTTACGTTTCCTATGATATATTTACACGTATAATAGGATTTTTCAAAGTAAGTGAGGAATAGTTTTCCTTGTTATATCTAAACAGTACAAAAAAATATATTTACTTATCGACCTAAATGAATAGAAAGACTACAATGTAGCTTTAAAAAAATATTCGATATTGAGCATTGAGAGTAAATTATGTGTTTTTTTGTGTGAGTGAATATTTTCGTTCGTTGATGCTAATATGGAGAAAAGATGATGGATTGGCATTATTCGCTTAAAAATGTCGTCCTGAAGAAAAATATCCTGTATCTTTTAGAAGATATTGCCTTTAGAAGAATTCATTAACTGCTGATGGTGATGAAAAATATTCATAAGCTATAATGATGGATACTGCATGCATATTCTGAAGAGACGTGACATTAAGTGAAAGAACCACTTCAGCGTAAGATTTTCTGGGCGTGGAGCTAAGAATCATTAATATTCTTCCTTAAATCCCAGCACAACTCGAGGCATTAATGAATATTCTTGAGAAGAAGTATTGAATAATATGCATAAATATACGTAAAGAGAAAAATGCGGTCCGTCTCACAAAATTACAGTTTACATGTGATAACAATGTATGAACTTGTTGCTGGATTCATGAATCATCTTTATCCGAAATAAAAATAATTTTCCTTTCATGTTGTACAATGTGCTTTTATTTATTATATTATACATATTGAAGGGATTTTACTGAAAGCAATTTAGTTAACAACTGAACTGTGTCGGTAAATTTTATCACTGTAAAAAATACATTACAAGGACATTCTTGAAAGCAATTTTTTAAATAATTATTTTTTCTACAGATTATTTATGGAAAAACCCCTTAATATATATATAAAATATATATATATATATATATATATACTTATTAACGCATGTTAAGATAGTTTAGATTGATTAAAATGATTATATTTAATTATTCGTGGAAGTTTATAAGTAGTAAATACAATAGTTAATCGACGAAAGTATTCTTTACATAAATCCTGTTATTATGTATATATTTTATAAAATAAATAATGTTTAGTAGCATATAAAAGAGGTAAGCAATTAATATTCCTTAAAAATATTAAATAAATGCACTAGACAATTAGATGATTAACGATTTTTATTCCAATACAAGAGTCCCTGCCCTTTTAAAAAATTAAGAAATAAACTTTTATCTATTATTAAAAGATTGGATTGCATAAATATGTATTTAAAAACACTTTAATCTTAAATTATCGATGCAGTTTCAAACAATAGGATTTAACATTTCTGCTTTCGAAATTGTGTTGGAAATTGAGTAAAATTAATTATTCTACTTGATTTTAATTTTTAATTAACATCCAAAACTATAAAAATTCTGTAAGAACTGTATTAAATTTATATTTAATTTAATAGATTTAAGAGTTTTATTTTAATTGAATTAAGTCTAATTATTAAATAAATATGTTTTAAATTTCTAAAAGTTTATATTTTACATAAAATAAAATATATGTTACATATAATGACTATGCATAATAAGAAATAATTTGTAAAAATATTATTTCAATGCTTTTAAAAGTGCCAAAATTCTCAAATTTAATGAACCTGAAGCTTAGTTTGAATAAAGAATTTCACATTTCTTTTTTCCATTTAAAATGAGTATCGTTATTAACCAAATACATACTTTTAATTTATTTAAAAATGCTACTTTAAATCATGTCTGGAAAATATTTATTTTGTTTTTATTTTATTTAAAAAAAACTATTGGGTTCTTAGAGATGTTTAAAAGATGTTATTTTGATGTTTTAAAGATATTTCATCTTTGCTGAAAATTCCATATACTAATCTTTTATCGAAATTTGATTTAATAACTAAGTCTTTTCTTAAGAAATCGTCTAACATTTTTATTTAAAGGAAAATCCCATCTATTTATTATTTTGGCACTGTATGGGATACAGATTGCAGAACAAAAAAGTCTGGCCTAATAAAAATATTGGATAAATATTAAAAAAATAACGTTGCATATCATTCCATAACCATTTTAAAACATGAGAAGTTCAGTATATAATTGGAAAATATAACTCTTCGAAAAAGAGAAAAACTGGGATGATTCTTTATTATTTAAAGATATTTATCTTTAATTTGTATTAACAATAATAAAATTAATTCTTCTGATATGTAACATTTACAGTATTTTGCTACTTGGACGTGAGCATGATTTATAAATGTGCAAATATAGTAAAGCTTCCCAGTCTAATTGCTAATTCTAAATCTGTTTCCCTATTATATTAAAAAAAAAATTACTTGAATATCATTTTAAAAATAAATGAAAACTATTTCTTTATTAAATTGTATTATTTTAAAAATTCCAATTATGATCTTTATAAAATTGTATGGAGAAAGCCGATATAATTTTTTAATAGAATCATAGATCAGTTGCATTCACAATTGCCTTTCTAAAGATGGAACCTAAAGAAGTTACATTTCTATGCTGCTTCATTAACGAATTCAATTCTATTCGCTAGATTTCCTCCTCTGTTTGGCTCAAAGTAATCGCCATATTTTTAAACGGCCAGTTTAACAAATGAGAAAAGTTTGAATGCATATTACCAAAACTCCTATACATAATAAATGCTTGATTGGAAAAATTGTGACATGGCTTCATGCCAACAAAAAGTGATCCAATCAATTACTTTTTGTGCTCGCTACTTATTTTGATTATTTTAAATTTATGCCCTATGTTATTTTTTTCTTTTCATAGCTTTTTATACTGGTAAATGGTAGATTATTATCATGATCGTTAACAGGAATACAATATTAAATTACTTTTCACATCAGTCATCGTGGATAACAGTTATGGAATAATTGCTTATGTATTCGAGGTATAAAAACGAACAAGATCTTTGTTCAAAATTCATCTAGAAATTTTCTATCAAAAGCAATCTCGTTTTGAATAAAATAATGTTTGAACTTGAATGATTAGAAAATGTAATTAAATATACTTTATTTGCTGACGATTAATATGCAAAAAAATTACATAAATACTTAGTCATGCTTCCATAGCAAACATGTACAATAAATAAAGTGGATTATACAGTTTTAATGTATTATTAATAAAAGGTATTTATTTCTTTAATATGTGTTATTCTATAACTTAATAGAGTTAAATATAAGCATATTAATGAATATTCTTGTTCTTAATTCTCAATGCAGTAGTCTCACGTAGTATTCGCGACAATTGGACAGATTGGACACGAAGAATTGGACAGATTAAGTTGGGAATTCACTAACACACATATTAATTAAAAAGCGATTTGGTTTTAATCAGATAATTGATTTTTATATTTTAATGTATTTTGTGAGAGTTATTTTATTTAATTTCTAGTTTTTTTAGAAAAATTTCTTTTGCTATGCAATGAAATCCAAAAGTTAAAAAAATATCAAACTTGTTTTTCAAAGGAGATAAATTCAAATTTGTTTTTCCCTTTGAATATTATTTCAATTAATTTAAAAAATTAACTATTTTAATATTAAATAATATTAATAATATATTCTAACATCAAAAATCTATTTTTATCTATATGTTTAGTTAATTTAATATTTGTTTTCTATTTAAAAACTATTATTTTACAATTTAAAACATGAGATAACAAGTTTTTGCAATTTTGCTAAAAATTGTTGAATAATACTATTCAATTTTAACGTTAATTATTAAAAATATCCGAAAAATTAAAAAAAAAAAATTAAAAGGAATCGGTAGTCAGGTTTCGGTAGACACTTGATTCTCAAATCCTTCAAAAATGCTGGTTTCCCGACGGATTCATTGCTACAGATTTCGACTTCCCACCTCTACTTAATGGAATTAATCTAATAATAAATTCTAATATATAAATTATTTAATCTAATATATAAATCTTTTCATTAATGAAAATTATCCCACAAATTAATAATCACCGTCATCGAAAAATAAACAACATAATTTTCAAAGAGGAATTATTTTCCAGAAATAATATGTTACAAATTATCTTTAATTATAGAAAATTTACTGAAGAATATTTTTAAATTAATAAACTAATTATTATTAATATAAATAAAATATTTTTTTAGTTAATTTATTTAATATCTCTCTTTAATGAAAGTTATGTAAATTGAAAGCAACTATTTAAATTAAATTATTTAAAAAAGAACTTGATGATGTTTAAGTTATCAATACTGAAAAATAAATTTCATTACACATTGATAAATATAATGTTTTATAAATGAATTACTTTTTGTTTCAATGTTTATAAAAAGCCAATTTTTTTGTAATTGATTTATATGAAGTATGAATTTTAAAAAAAAAAATCAAAATATAGAATGATTACTTGTTTTAAATTATCGGCACTCTACAGTCAATAAATTATGAATTATCACATAATTTAGCCTGAAGTATAGAAAATATTTTAATAAATTCAGCTCATTTTAATTGATAAAAATAAATTGATAATTTTCTACATCAATGAAAATTCTCCAATTAACTGAGGAAAACAACTATTTTAAAAATGCAAATGTATAGAAGAATTTAAAGAGAACCCGTTAAATATTAAAAGCCATTGCTCTGTTGTTATTTGACGCAAATATACTATGATTACTTGTTTCAGATTCACCCACCATCTATGCAAAATTTTGTTCTTTGTTATAATAATCAGGTAAATTGATTTATTTAGCAATAACGACATCTTTCCTAAAGAGCGCTTCTCCTGATGAATTTGTCATTGACGATGCTGAAGGTGCAAGAGTTCAATTAAGGGGTGATGACGAAAGAATGGCCCGCTGTTCATCCAACATTTAGTATGAAAGCGAGTGCTCTATTATTTTCAACAAATTACGTTCTGTTTTCTGGAAACAACAATAAAAAAAAATTCTGAATTCACTTATTAAATTTTTGAATTCAAAATTGAGTTATGCCTCTTTTTTAATTTATGTGCGGAACGTAATTACGTTTTCCATAAATTCGTAAACAAGTTCTTGATTAAAATTAAAATGATTATTATTTAAAAATTTATAATTGAAAAATAAAAATAATCATTTCTGAAAGAGGCATCTAGATGTTAATAAATCGGCAAAATAATAGAGAGTTAAAAATAAATAAAAATAATTGAAAAAATTACCCTCTATTGGAGAAATTACTTAGCAAATAATTTCTCCAATAGAGTAATACATGAAAATTCTCCAATATAATCCAAATGTATTTTCACAATGAAATTGCGAAATACTAGTTTACAATAAAATAGCTTTATTGACGTCAACCCACGCTTAACACATGCGAACTGACAACTACCCCACAACTTGTAGCACTCGGCATTTATGAGTTCCAAATATCTAAATTTATCCATGATCTAGAAGTTGCTAGATTACAAATAAATAGTAAATTAAAATGAAATGTCTTTGAATAAAATACCGAGCTGGGATTCAACTCAGGGCGAATAGGTGGCCTGATGGCAAATTGGCTAGCTCTCTGGCCATTGGTACAACAGGCTTTAGATTCGAATCATGACAGTGGCATGAATGTTTGTTAGTTGTTGGGAATCCACGTTAAACTGTAAATCCCTGTCTAATTAGCCTAAAATGTGCACAAAATGATCGTAAAGCGACAAACGAAACCACACCACCCCAAACCAAATCGGGCGAATAGTTCAGCTATCCAGCGTTGTATCATATGGACATTGCGTCTCTAGGCTTCATTTATATGGTAATATTTAGCCTAACAAATTTTCTAGAAATTTAAACCAAATATTATTTTATTTTCTTATTTTATTTTCTTATAATTTTGAGCCATTAAAATTATACAAATTTAATAATTAATTTGTAGCATTATAGCAAGCAAAATTGGTGAATTATTTTGTTATTTCAGTATATTCATGCATAAAAAATACACATTTTAGGTTATCATTATTTAAAATTAATATCGAATATTCCATTACAGAATTTGTTGTAGCCTTCCATTATATCACACTATTTCAAAAAAAAAATTGAATATTTTTTATTTATTCCATTTATTCTCAGCTTGAATAATATTCATAAATCTGTCTTCTATGTGTCTTCCTATAGGGATTGGTGAGACAAAAATATATTTTATAGAGTCAAACGCTTCCTTAACTGGCCATTATTATATCGGTTGAACAAATCTCAATGTATTTTTACTAAATATATCTCGAATTTATGAATTATAAAACAAATGTAGTAAAAATTAATATATAATACATATTTCACTGAAGATATTTCATGAATTTCGCAAACGTGTTAAAGCATTGCACCCTAAAATTGTCTAATAAATGTCATTTTCACACTTTTATTATAATCTATGATGGAATACTATTTTCATCTGCCAAATCTAATTTTTTTCATCTAATTTTCAGGGCATGAAATACTTCCAAGATTTCCTGATATTAAATTCAGTGATAGAAAACGAAATGTTTTAAGCACTTAAATGTATTTACAGTTATTGCTGTACGTCGCTAAATGACTTTTTGGTACAAATTACAGTAATCAGAGTTAAAAATAAGAATAGAAAATACTATCACAAACATTAATTTCACCACAAATATTTGCTTATAACATAACGCACATAAGCCAAAAGTGTTTCCAAGAAGTGTTTTTATAAATGTTTCTTTTCAAAACTTTTATTCAATTGCATAGGTACTTTTACTTTGCACTAAATTTTCTCTTACAAAAATTACCCTCTTACATTTCTGTCATCCTGTTTTCCTCAGTACCTCCTTCCGTTTTCCACTGTTTTGAAGATTATAATAATGAGAGGGCTGAAAAGACAAAATGACTTTCGCAACAATAATTTATCACTTATACAAATGTAATTCTAGTCTTATAAAAGACTGTAATTTACCATATAAACAGATACTATTCTTTTTATGTAAGACATATATTGTGAATAATAATCTATAATTTTACATAATTATAACTAATGCAATTCAGATTTAAAAAATAATGAAGAATAAAAACTAAACATAATATCAATGTATGTATTTTCTGTGTAATGTATTTTTATGTAGAATTTACCTCGGCAATAATTTAATCGTATTAGAACACAGTTTATTGTAACATCAATTAGCAAACAATTACAGTCATATTGGTAAAAATAACTGTAATTAGAATATGACATGGATGACCACTGAGAGGATAAATGAAGAGCCTCATAATGCATCTTCTCCTTTAGGAAATTTTGCAAATGATCCTGGTCTACGGTTAAATACCACATATACTCTAGATCAAAGCATTATTATTAAATGAACATTAATAAGTGTTTCAGTATGCAATAGATATAATGTGCAATCGTAAGAACTGCTTACGAAATGCACATTGTTAATGGCTATATCAGTTCATAGTGCAATACCAAATGATATATGGGACATATTTCTGACTTTCTTATTTTTTTTCACAAAAGTGTTATTCTGGGAAGGAACAATGGCAATGGAAATGGCTGACAAAAATTAATTAACTTAGCAATTAATTAACCTGAAATTTCCACATTTTCCATTACAAGATTTTTAACACAAATCATTCAGAGTATATTGAATCCTATATACGCAGGGCTTTATAACTTCACTTCATGCCCACCCTCACCTCCCCTGTATGAGCGCTATGTAACCTCGTAACAGTTAAAAAGATGAGAGTGGAAGAAAAACACTTAAAAATACAAAGAGATAAAATCCAGAAAAAGAAATGCTAAAATAACTAACTTAACAATAACCAGGAAAATCATCAAATGCCAACAAAAAATAAGTGAAACGGAAAGTATACAGTACAGAAGGAATAATTGATGGTGATAAACCTGTGATAAAATGTATGCCAAGGGATACATGTTATTAAAAACTACATTCATTCTATGAAGAATGAAATTTTATATAGAGGGTGACAGCGCGGTGAGTTCAATTTGTATTACAGTGGTAATGGTCTCTTGGGAAGATTAAATGCTTATTATCTTCTAAAAACGTTCATTTATTTGATGACTCTTCGATCTTGTCCATGGGTTATAAGTTTAATTTCTGTACCAGTGAATGTAAAAAGGCTGAGAAGGGACTTAAGATGACATGATTTCGTAAGAGGACAAGTAGTTGCATAATGGGAGGATTCTCCAGTTTCTCCACAGGAACAGAATCAGAATCATTTGACGTCTGTTGGCACTATACAATGAAACTAGTGAACATAATTTCTTGTCTAGATAGAATTTTGTAATGTTTTGATACTTTAGGAATAGTTTAGAAAACTTTTTAAATAATTGTCGCCCTGTGCTGCTTTGATTCTAGTCTCGTTGTCAATCCCTTGTAAAAATTAAATAATTGTCTTTTAATTTATTTTACAATCGCAGAAACAAACCCTTATGTTAAGTTACATACATTTTATTAATTAAATGTATACTGTGTCCCCGTCTTGTTGTTATTTTTACGGAAAGAACTATTTGAGTAATTTTATCAAAAAACAAAATTGCAAGGATCGCTTAGATATTATTTTGCTTATAAACAATTTTTTCATGTAATAAAAAATATATATAATTGTTTATTTAAATAATTATAATAATATTTTAATTGATATTTCCTCACAATTACATCCTTTACAATTCATATAATGCAATATATTAAATTTTAATGATTCATTGAATGATAAGTGGTTAAAAAAAAATTCCAATAATTATGTTATTTTTTTTACCTTTAAATTTTCTAAGATAACGACGTGTATATTATATAAACAAAACAATTAAAGTAACAATTGTTTTTTTAATCAATAATTTTTAAAGACTAATGCATTTTGTTTCAAGATAACCGCATTTGGAATTAATATTTGTCTTGTGGCCTGTTACAAAGAAAAGGGATTTTTTTTTCTAGAATGTTTATTTATTGCTAATTGATGAAATTAAAAAGGATTTCTTGCAAGATTGCAGTTAAATAAGATTATGTTGAAATAAATTAAATTTTTGAGGGAAAAAAATATATATATTTTTAATTTATAGAATGACACTGTATAAAAGCTTAATTATTTAAATTTTTAATATAAATAAAATTCGTAATTAAAAATAATTTCTAAAAGTATATTATACTAAAAGGAATTACTAAAGAAAGCCAAAACCAAACTAAAAGTGATAATGTTTGATTATTTTAAATCAGTTATGAATTTTAATCCCATTAACATAATTTATAATTGATGGAATTTTTAGACGTATATATAATTGAAATTAATGGGGCCTGAATGGCCGAGTGGCTTTTCAGCGCTCTGGCGCTCGGTACCACAGGTTTCTGGTTCGAGTCCCAGCGGTGCCATGGTTGTTTGTAATGGTTCGAATCCACTTTAAAAGTAGGTCCCGGTCTAATAGAATCGTAGAGCGTTGTGGGGGTAGTATTACTCACGTCCATAGCATAACTTCAAACTACACGTGCCCCTGGGTAATGCCAAATGAGTATCAGCGATGCTGCGCTAGCTTATGGCATAAAGACATAACAGTGTCTGTATTGTCATCTGCATTAGAACAATACCTAATATTCATTATTAATGCTATTATTGTTTAAAATTAAAAAATTAACATTGAGAGTAATTTCCATCTATTTATTTACGTAGTTCATAAATAAAATTTTACCTATAACGTTATTATTTTTTGCGCAAATGAAATGAGCAAAAATATATTTCTTACTTATTAATATAGAGCTTTTTGATGGATCAATCGTTAATAATAGCCTAAAAATTTTATAGCTTTTCGAATTCGTCTTAGATCAATTCTGTCACAATATTTTGAATAATTTGTTTTTGTGTGGTTAATTATTTATTTTTATTGTAAGACAATTGAACGCAAGCATAATAACAAACTAAATTATGAATACAAATATATTATTTTCTGTTCTTATTGGATATCTTCAGTTCTAAAGTGGTCATATAAAAATATAAATTATCTTATCTTTAGTGTATTACTCTTATTAAATATACTAGAACCTGATAGTTGAAGGACTAGCTCTCATGGCGCTCTGTGACACAAGATTCGTGTTCGAGTCCCAGCTACGCCTTGGGTGCTTGTAGTAGTTCGGAAGCCACTTTACACCGTCGGACCCTGTCTAATATGATTGTTGGGCACAGGACTGACAATTCTGCCCCGTAAAAAAGTAAATATATCCTGTTTCGAAATCTGCAAAGTAGGCAGAAGGATAGGATATTATCAAATAAGACTCTTTTTGGAACATGAATTCTAACTAATAACGCTCCAAATACTTTGTAAAAATTACATTATGTTTTATCTCTAAATTTAAGCCTTGCTTTAAATTTTATTCTTGAATCAGTCGTTTAGTTAATATCTACGGTGATGTAAATTGGCAGTATCCAACGAATGCAACTGTTCACAAAAGTGCAAATAGATTAACAAGAAATTAAAAAGAATCGTTAAACAGGGATTATTTGCTTCAAAAAATTGACACGTGTAATTTATTTAAGTTGGCAGAATTTTAAATCCTTTAATTAGAGCTTCGAAGTTTTTGTTCTTTATGAGGATTAGATAGTGATTCATTTAGCAATAGCATCATTTTTCTTTCGTAAATTCTTAATTATCGATATTGCAGGTGCAAGGTTGTAAAAATTGATGGCGAAAAAATCGGTTTACTGTTAAGTTAAAATGGAAAGCTAGATTTTGTTATTATTTGTGAAACATTATGTTCTATTTACCTAGAACGGAAAAATATTCAGCTCTACTTTGTCATATTTTAAAAATCAATATTATGCGTATTACACAATACTAATTTATGGGTGCATCCAAACATCGTACAGAAAAAAAAATGATTTAAAAACTTTCAAATATGAATATATTTAATAATGTATAATTTTTTAAATTACATTTTAATTAAAATGTACATATTATGCATTTAAACGTTTATCTTAATTAATTGATATTTAATTAATTCATTAAAACAATTTAAAAACAATTGATGATTGTTTTTAAATTGTTTTAATGGGCTATTAAAAATTTTCATTTTATTAATTCGAAACAATACTTGAATTGATCTATCTATTGAATTAAATATTCGAATATATTTTTAATCATCTGTTAAATTTCGAATGCGCTTAAAATGATGCATAGTGAATAAATGGCACATTCTTAATTTCTCCATTTGTATGTGTGTTGAATTAAAATATTGTTCATTAAAGATTTTAGTGAAGAAAGCTACTAGAAATAATATGAATAAAATAAATTTTTATATTTTTTATATATTCTAGATTTCAAAATTTTGCTAATTACCTATGCTGGTTGTAATAGTTATGCAATGATGAGTTATAATTTGTTTTTCATCATTGTGTTACAAAAATTCGCTATTGAAATATTGTTTAATTTAATTATTGATGTCTTACTGAACTCACCAACAAGCTGCCCTAGTCTTGATTGACGTTCCTGAATGAAATAATTGTATTATTAAAGCAAATCGTATTCTAAGCGTTTTATTTTCTTTATATGTATATAATATTTACCAGTTTTCTCATCAGTGCAGTTAAATGATTTAATATATCTTGTCAACATTGAAAAAAGTATTGTAAAATAAAAATCTACTGGTGTTTTCCATGGGCATTATGGCCCAGTGACTTTTTCCTTACAATTTTAATATATGTACGGATTTCTTTAAAAATAAAAATTATCTATTTTAATATTTAATGCATAATACATTAATTTACATATTGATATAAGTTTCTTTAACTTTCAAAACTATAATTTTGTAGAAAGAATGTAAGAAAATAGTTTCCTTTGCTCCATCAAATTATTGGCCAATTGACTGTAATAATTTCTTTTCGTATTTTGAGATAAAAATCTTCCATTGATTTCCGAACGTAGGCAAATCCCACAGTGCATATTTTTCCTTTGAAAATTTACCGAAAATTAAAACACATATATAAGCATAAATGAAAATATATATATATATCAGAATAACAGTTTAAATGCGTTACTATGAGCGCGAAATAATACAAGCAAGTAAAATGGGCTTATATTTTCCAGTCAAATCACTACAAAGTAATATGTTAGACGCAAACGACGATAACTCTGATAAACTTTATCTGAAGCTTGAACATTATTTCCATTCAGCTGTTACCTTGTATGCGATCTGTATATCTGTAATAATCTTATTTTCTGTGCCATTTTATTTTTTTATAAAATGTAACGGGAGGAGAAATTATAACGTTTGTAATTTGTCACAGCTAACGGAAGTTAGCAATGAGCAAATTTCTCAAAAACAGTTTTTTTGTTTTGGCTACTACATAACAAACCTGCAATATAAGCAATTTTGAAAATAAAACAGCTCATTCTCCTAAAACGAATAACTTATTTAATTTAAAATGAATTATTTTCATAAATTTAAAAATATAGACTATAGAATCAAAAGTGTGCAATATTTAGCAACTTAGCGATTGCGCCGGGATAACGAAAGGTACCTACTTTTTTTGCCAGTTTAGCGGATCTGTTATATAAGCCGACTCACCAAATTTAATTTTGACAAAGTGTTATGGCAAAATGGTGAATAGCTTTTTAGAAATGTCATTTATATTTTTTTGTATGGCTCAAGTTTTGTCAGATTACATTTATGCAAATTTCTGGTAAATTTAAGAAGGTTATTAAATTTTTATGATTTCATTTATAAAAAGCTGTAATATTCTAAAATAGAAAATTTCAATGGAGATGAACAACTGCATAATTATAAAAAAAATCATGTCAGGTATATGTATTATTTGTGACATGTAATCAAAGAATAATGTAGTTTTGCAATTTTTATTTACAATACAGATGCTTATAGGATGATTATAAAAAACACTGTCTCGATGCTAGAGTCCCTACCTATAATACCATTTACAGAAACTGAATGACAGTTTGGTTTAACACATTTTGAAATATGATCTCTAGAATCACATGAAAATCAATAGTTCTGCTCTAACAATTGCGGTTACAATGATAAAATATCGAAAATTTCCAAAAGCTATAATTTTTTTTATTGTGAAAAAAATGAATGTGATCTCCATAGTGAAAACTACAAATAGCATTGGGACAAATAGCACATTGAAATCTCCGGTGCTGGGAAGACTTAGAAGAAATGCGGAGCCAACCAATAATTACAGAGAATCAACAATGTGCAAATATTTTTAACGTGTTTCACAAATTTTCTTCGTGATCTTCTTCACACACGATGGCACTTTGATTGCTTCAGATGATGCACAGCTCTGAAATACTTACTAATACAAGAGGAATCTGTTGAACTTGAAGTTTGTCTGACGTCTTTCAAGTTAAATACAATTTGCGAATTAAATGCATGCAATTTAGAATTCAGGTATTCCCACAGCCAGAATGAGACCTGGGGACCTTGACGGCCACGGAAACGTGAAATAGCAGGAGATAAAACTATTCGCCTATTGTAGTGTTAAGAAATGTTTGATATAATACCTCAAAATGATGGAGTACCATCTTGGAGCCACACTACGTCAGACAGCTGTTTTGCAGGGGACATACCTGAAATCTAAGGTGTATGCATTAAATTTCTAAATTGCATGTAATTTCAAAGATGCCGTCGTACGTGCTTCAGGTTTATTCACAATCTGTCTCATGTAAAATGCCATTGTATGTGAAGAAGCCCAGGCAGAAAATTTGCGAAGCAAAAATAAAACGTTTTGCTTTCTGTTGATTCTATGCCCTTATTGATTGCTTCCACTTTTCTTCTTAGTGTCAAGCGCCGGCGAGTGTCGGGCTACAGGTTCCATTCCAATACTATTTATGGTATTTCGCTACGGAGATCCCATTCCAATAAAAAATAGCAGTAGTTCCCATTTGAAATTTTCGAAATCGAGTCGATATAACACTAACTTTTAGAGTTTAACTGTTGCTTTTATGGGATTCTTGATTCGCATACCTAAAATTTCATTCAGTTTCTGAGAAAGTTCTTTTTGTAATGGCCCTTGCACTTCTCGAGTCCTTTGAAACACTATGATTTATCTTAGTGCTAAAATATTTGAAGTGGGATCTTCGGCGGCAAGTTTGGTAATTTAGCACATTTGATATTTTCAAATGAAATATAATTGATTTAAATAAAAAATTACGGTTTATAGTTACAAAATTACAAAAATTGCAAGTAAAACGTCTTAAATAGTTTTCTAAATTAATCTTATGCTTATTAAAACAGATATACTTTGGGATATTGATGCACAATTTTCATCATTTTGTCAATTTCTTATGAGAATATTGAACTTTAGAGATATATTGAAAAACGTTGCCCTGAATTGTAATCTACCATATCCTGAAAATTTTGACTTTTTAGGGAATTAATTAAAAGCTGTTATAAAAAATCTTATCTCGTTTATTTGAAAGCAATTTGTTTTTGTGTGATGTGTCTGCGATTTCATAAGTGATTTATTTATGCATCTTACATTCAACTTTACTCATTATTTTCAAACTAATATTAATAATTTCTACTAAAATTTTATTTTAGCAAACTATTAATTTTTTTCTTTACTTAAGTTTCTTTTTCCCAGTTTTTTTAAGATCTTAACAACATATGCAAAAGATATCCAAATGTTTAAATACTTAATGAAAAATTATGAAATGTTTTTTTTTTTTTTCCTTTTTAAAAATATATTAAATTAGAAAAATATTAAAAATTTAAAATACAGGATAAATTTTATTTTTACTTTGCAAATCAACGAATATTTGTATATAATATGCTAAAATTTTATTTATTTAAATATTTTTCATATGCTTTTTCACAGATTTTAAAAAGTTAATAAACATTAATCTTTATAGATATTTTAGAAAATGTAACTATTTTTTAAATTTTATAAAACTGTATTGGTCATTTAATAAATTTTCCTCTATTTTTAAATTTTCAAAATTATTAATATTTAGTATTAAAAGTTTTTATTTTGGCAAGTAATTTTTAATAGTTATAATAGTATATTACTATTAGTAGCATTTATTACTATCTCATAGATTAATGTAACTAAAAACAACAAAATTATCATTATTTATTTCATTATACTCTTCAATGACAATTTATAACAAAAAATTCATATTAAAAATTTTCAATTAAATTTTATATAAAATTGACTTTAGAAAACACAACTTAAAGTTTTGTTGCAAACTTTTATTATGAAAGACATGAAATGAATTTAATTATCATTATTATGATTACTTTATCATAAAAAAATGAAAAATAATTTTCTATAAGCTTGTATTAAATAATAATAATACCTTTTTCTGTACACTAATTGAATTCGGGCAATAAATCTATTAACCGGCCTTGATAAAGTAAAATTTGTTCTCTTTATTTAAATCTTAAAGGAAAATTTTTTCAAACTGCAAGTATTAAATTTTCATTAAGTAGAGATAACAGTTTATTAGGCTTTAAGATCTGATATAAAGTTTTTGATTTTTTTTAATAAGTTGAAAAAACGCAACAGAAATGTTTCTCATTTTCAACAATTTAAAAGAAAAAAAATTGAAAAAAAAGTATAATTAAAAATGGAAAATTTTGTTGTGTTATAAGGATTAAGTAAATAATTTTTAAACTTAAAATCCTGTTATTAATTAGAATATTACAAAATATTATATTGAGTTCTCAAAAAAGAAATTATCATAAAATTTTTCAAGAAGATAATTTGGTAAATTAATTGTTTGAGAAATTATCATATGCATTTCATTCTTTTTATTTTATTATAAAAGGAGTAATAAAATTCAACTTTGTTAAATTTTACTTTTTCCTTAATCAGAATATTTGTTATTTTAACATCAATGAAACTTGACACTACATTCTAAAGAAATATACTTTAACCTGTAATAATATTAACACATCCGTTACATAAGAACCTATTATAATATTTCCTTTTATCAAAAATATACAGCAACATTAATCGTTATTGAAAAATATTTTAACATTACCATGAAAAAAAATGTCTAATATGAGAGCTATTAAAAATTTCATTAATCATTTTTGGATATGTTTAAAAAGAGAGTATTATAAAACATCCTTCTCTTTTTGAATGGGGTAATTTCAAAAATCGAAACAATGTCGAACGCCTCTAATGTTCATAGAAGTAAAAACAAATTTTACCTTGGTTTTTCTTACACGTAAAAATGCTCACTTAATTCTTATCAATGTTTTACGTATCTCTGTTATTTTTAGAGTTATCTATAAGGTTTGAATAATTTTCACCCATTAGAAACTTCAAGCACTCATTTTACTATTAATATGGCTTTATGATGATTAAATAAATACATTTAAACACCAATTTTATTCAAAATAACTAACACGTAAAAATGAGTGAATGTAATGAAATAAATTTCCTGATAACATTTAAGTTCACAAAAAAAAAAGAAATTTTTAAACTGAAATTTAAATTTAGTTCCAGGTCTAATTTGATGTTAGTGCGCCACAAAGCACAATCAGACTTCTTATCAACCACATTATTCCCAAACTGTATAGGATCACCTCAGCTCTAGGCACAGCGATGTGGTGCGGCACTGAGACACCATCATTCCAAAATAGCATAGATCATTGAAATTTGAAAGAATTAAATTTCGTTAAGCTCACACACAATAAAAGATGGATATATTAAAATTCTGTTGTATAACAAAACGTAAAGTTTTAATTTTTTTTTGTTTGATTTAAATCGTAATTTGATTCCCATTATTTACATATTCTTATTATTTTCTGACTGGAAATAGAATATTTGATTTAAAATCGTTTTTCATTTGCCTATAGTTTAAAGGAATTCTATTCGAATTATATCTTTTTGAATTAACGAAATTTTTTAAATTTTTAATATTTTTTATATATTAATTTTTATTTCTTTAATTTAATTACTTTTTTTATTATTTCATTTAAAAAATTAATTAAATTTTTAAAACGAAGCCTATTCTAATTACATCTTTTTTAGATACAATTTTATATACCGTACAATATATTTACACGTTTAATAGCATTTTTCAAATTATTTCAGGAATAGTTTTCCTTATTACATTTAAACATTACAAAAGAATAGATTTACGTATCGATATAAATGAATAGAACGAATACAAGGCTGCTTCAAAATAATCAATATTGAGCGATGATAGTAAATTATATTTTGGGTTAACGTTTTCTTTGTCATTGAATATTTTCGTTCATTGATGCTAATATAGAGAAAAGATGATGGATTGGCATTATTCGCTTAAAAATATCGTCTTGAAGAAAAATATCATCTTTCAGACGATATTGCCTTTAGAAGAATTCATTAACTGCTGATGGTGATGAAAAATATTCATAAGCTATAATGGATGAATACTGTATGTACATTCTGAAGAGACGTGACATTAAGTGAAAGAACCACTTCAGCGTAAGAGTTTTTGGGCGTGGAGTTAAACAATCATTAATATTCTTCTTTAAATCCCCAACACAACTCGGAGGCATTAATGAATATTCTTGAGAAGAAGTATTGAATAATATGCATAAATATATTTAAGAGGAAAATGTAGTCCGTCTCACAAAAATTACAGTTTACATGTGATAACAATGTATAAACTCGTTGCTGGATTCATGAATCATCTTTATCCTAAATAAAAGTAATTTGTCTTTCATGTCATAGAATGTGCTTTCATTTATTATATTATATATATTTTTAGGATTTTAATTAAAAGCAATTTAGTTAACAACTAAACTGTATTGGTAAATTTTATCACTGAAAAAAAAGGGGATTAGAAGGGAATTTTTCGAATAGATCTTTTAAAAGGGTTTTTTTTTTATGACGAAAAAAATATTTATCAATTTGGAAAAACTCCTTTATATATACACACTTTATTTAGAATGTTAAGGTAGTTTACCTGATAAAATATTATTCTATTTAATTATATCCGATTTATTAGTAGTAAATATATTTTAGCGAATGTTTAAATAATTAATCGGTGAAAGTATTGTTTAAGTAAATTATTTTATTATTTATAGTTAATGAAAAAATTATGTTTAGTAGTATATAAGAAGGAAATAATTAATGTTTCTAAGTAAATGTGAAATACATTTTACTAGACAATTAGAAAATTAATGAATTTTACACTATTGCAAGAGAGTCACTTGATCTTTAAACAAATTCTGAAATGAATTATTAAAAGATTGGTTTCCATAAATATCTATTTAAAGCATATGAATCTTAAATTATTGATGCAATGTTTCAGACAAAAAGGATTTATCTTTTCAGTCTTCAAAATTTATTTGGAAACTGAGTAAAATGAATTATTGCACTTAATTTTCTTCTTTAAATAGCCAACTAAAATTGAAATTCTATAAGAATTATAGTAAATTTTTGTTCAGTTTAATATATTTCATATTTTTGTATCAATTTAAGTAGTTCTAATTACTAAATGCATATGTTTTAAATTTCTAAAGTTCCCTAGAAACTATTTTGCTTATATTTTACATAAGTAAAATATTTATCATATAAAATGAGGATAAATAGTATGCAATGTACAAGAATATTATTTTCTGTTTTTAAAACCGCAGGATGCAAACTTGTATTAATTTTTGCTTAGTTCGGATGCAGTTTAAAAGAATTTCACATTTAAATTCCTTCTTTTTAGTATTGCTATCAATCAAATAAGTACTTTTAATTTATTTAAAAAATACTATTTTAAAGATAATCTTAAAAAATAGATAAAAATAATAAAATATTTAATATGTTTTTATTTTATTTCAAAATTAACTATTTCATCCTTAAAGATATTTCAAAGATATGATATTTAAGTATTTCATCTTTTCAGAAATTCCACATACTTTTAATAGCTTTAATAGCTTTAAGTAGGTCTGTGTTATTAATTAAAAGTATGTCTAATGTTATTAATTAAATCATAAAAATTAATTTTTTATAACCAAATAAATATTCAAGAGTATTAATTATTACAATAGTTTCACACTTGAAGTTTGACGAGAAATTATCTTGATTACAATTAATGGTAACTATTGTCATTTGATGTCAATCTGTTTATTATTTCACCTCACATATCTGCCGTTAAAACGGCGAATGGTCTCGTGTCAAAGTTCCTGATTTTGAAAACGACTCTAGGAATCAAGGTATTGTTCATCAACATTGCACAAACACGTTTCGTAAGTTATTTGAAGCGAGCACAAACTTGTGTGTATCTGAACAAGCATTGATCCTCACATGGAGGTTCTATCATGATTGAGGCAATGCACGAAAATGTCTCTTATCTAAAATCATTCTGCCTGATGGGAAATGTCTTAGATGGCTTTGGTCGTCTCCTCTCTCAAATGGGGGACAGTTGCTCTGAAAGTCCTCCCAAAGGAAAATAACTGTCATTTATCTATAATTCTGGCACTGTATGTGTTGTAGAAGGTAGAACAAGTTTGCCCTTTTAAAAATATTGGAAAAATGTAAAAAAATTAACCGTACAAATATTTCCATAATTCTTTAAAGCTAGAAGAGAAGTATTTAAGTGGAAAAGTCTTCCAATAAACAGGGGAAAAACCTGGGTATTTAAATTTTCTTGAAATCCAGTATAAATAATAATTCACTTAAGAACATACATTAAATTAACAAAATAAATTTTTGTTTTTAAAATAAAAGTTAATTAATTTTTATTAACAATAATAAAATTAATTCTTCTGATATGTAAAAGTTTAAAGTATTTTGCAACTTGTACATGAATACAATTTATAATTACTCAAATGTAGTAACGTTTCTCAATTATAGTCTAATTGCTTATTGTGAATCTGTTTCACCACTATATTTGACGTGAATGTCCTTTTAAATTAAATGCAAATTATTACTTTTATTAAATGCAAACTACTTTTTAACTAAATGCAAACTATTACTTGTCATCGTATTTTAAGAAATCTTATTATGATCTTTATGAAATTGTATGGAGTAAACCCATATAATTATTTATTAGAATCATCAATCAGTTGCATTCACAATTGCCTTTCTTAAAGATAGAAGCTAAACTAGTTACATTTATATGCTGCTTCTTTAACGTATTCAGTTTTGTTCGCTAGTTTTCCTCCTCTGTTTGGTTCAAAGGATTCGCCATATTTTTAAACGGCCAGTTTAAAAAATGAAAAAAGTTTGAATGCATATTAACGAAAGTCTATACATAATAAATGCTTGATTGGAAAATTTTGTGACATGGATTCATACCAACAAAAAGTGATCAATCAAATACTTTTTAATCGCCACTTATTTTGATTATTTCAAATTTATGCCCTACTTTAGGTGTTCTTTTCACAGCTTTTATGCCGGTAAATGGCAGGCTATTATCCTGATCGTTAACAGGAATGCAGAATTAAATTATTTTTTCACATCAGTCATCGTGGGCATCAGTTATTGAATAACTGCTAATGCATTCGAGGTATAAAAACGAACAAGACCTTTATTTAAAATTCATCTAGAAAATTTCCATCAAAAGCAATTTCGTATTGCTCATAATAATGTTTCCACCTAATTGATTAGAAAATGTAATTAAATATGGTTTATTTTTTATGATTAATATGCAAATAAAAAAATAAAAAAATAGTGATAATTTAATTAACAAAGATGTTTTTAAAATAAAGTGGAATATGTGGTTTTAATGCATAATTAAAAAACATTTGATATTCATTTCTTAAATATTTTTCTATAATTCTATTCGATTAAAAATTCTAATTAATTATATTCAATTATAATCCTATTATTATAATACCATTCGATTATATGTAATGTTATTAATTCTATTTGAGTATTCTATAATAATATTCCATTCGACTTAAAGATAAGCTTATTAATGAAACTTCTTATCCGTAACTTTCAACGCGGTAGTCTCACGTAGTATTCGTGACAAATAGAAGAATTGAATCGATTAAGTTGGGAATTCATTAATACATATTAATTATAAAGTGAATCGTTATTAATGAGATATTTGTTTATTCTATTTTAATGGGTATGCTATATGAGAGTTATTAAGCCTTCTCAAGTGATAATTTTTGTTGGATATAATTATCAAATTACATTTAACAAAAGGTCACACTTATTTATTTTTTATTGATTGTCTGTTTAATTTTAGAAAATTTTCCTTGCTATTCAACGAAATCGAAAACTTAAAGTTACTAACCTTGTTTTCCAAAAGAGATAAAATCAAAGTTTATTATACTTTCAATGGAATTTAAAAATTAATATTAATTTTAATACTTTAAAAAAATCGTTTTTAATCTGTAATATTATTTCAATGCCTGTTTAGTTAATTTAATATTTGTTTTCTATTTCAAAAACATTTTTTTTATTTAAAATAGGAGATTACAAGTTTTTGCAACTTTGGTTGTATTATTGAAAGATAAATTGCATTTTGACAATAATTACTATAATTTCAGAAAAATAAAATTTATTTAAGAAGTCGGTAGTCAGGTCTTTTAACAGACTCTTGACTCATATTCCAAAATCCTTCAAAAGGCTGATCTCCCGATTCCTTGATACAGACCTCGACCTCCAATCTCTACTTAAGACATATTTAATCAATATATAAATATTCTCATTAATGAAAATCATCCTACAAGTAAAAAATCACCATCATCAAAAAATAAATAAAATAATTTTCAAAGTGGAATTGTATTTCACATAATATATTATAAATTATCTTTAATTATTGAAAAACCACTGAAGAATATTACTAATATTAATAAACTAATTATTATGGATAGAAAAAAAAAATGTGATTTTTAATTAATTGTTTATTTAATCTTTCCCATTGATAAAAGCTATACGTCATTGAAAGCAACTAATTAAATTAGAAATCAAGTAATAATAATAATTTAATAAGAGCTTGACAATGTTTAAATTATCAACACTGAAAAACAAATTACATTTCACATTTTATAAATATAAAATTTTAATTAACTAATTCCATTTCAGTCCAAAACTTATAAAAGCCAATTTTTAGTAATTGATTTGTAGGAAGTATCAATTTAAAAATATGAATCAAAATATACAATGGTTTACTTGTTTTAAATTATCGGGACAAGATATTCAATAAATTATGAATTATCACATAATTTAGCTTGGAGTATAAATTTTTTTTAACAAATTCAGCTCATTTTAACTGGATAAAAAAATAAATTGATAATTTTCTACATCAGTGAAAATTCTCCAATTAACCGAGGAAAACAACTATTTTAAAAATGCAAATGTATAAAAAGAATTTAAAGAGAACCGCTACATATTAAAAGCTAGCGTCCTGTTGCTATTTGAAGCAATTATGCTGTGATTATATGTTTCACATTAATGATACAAAACGACAGAATGTTTGAGTTGGCAGAAATTCGAATTCACCCATCATCTATCCAAAATATTTTGCCCTTTATGTTATGGGGATCAGGTAAATTCATTCCTTTGGCAATAACGACATCTTTCCTAAAGAGCGCTTTTCCTGATGAATTTGTCATTGATGATGCGAAAGATGCACGACTTCAATTAAGGGGTGATGACGAAAGAATAGCTCGCTCTTCATCCAAATTTTAGTATGAAAGCTGGTGCTCAATTGTTATTTCAAACAAATTACGTTCTGTTTCCTAGAAACAACAAAAAACTTTCTGTATTCCTTTATTAAATTTTCGAAGTGAGTTATTTCCCTTTATTGAGTTATGAGCAGAACGTAATTAAGTTTTCCATAAATCTTGTTCCATTTCCATTTTTAATCAAGTTCTTGATTAAAAAAATTAAAATAATCATTTCTGAAATATGCACCTAGATGTTATTAAATTGGCAAATAATAGAGCGATGTAATCTCAACAAGTAATTTCTCTAATAAAATTTTCACGGTGAATTTGCAGAACAGAAGTTTACAATAAAATAGCTTTATTGATTTGAAGCCATGCATAACACAGGCGAACTCAGAATAACACCCCAACTTGCAATATTTGACATTTAAACATTCCAAAAATCTGCATTTATAGGCGATCTAGAAAATGCAATATTACAAATAAATAGTAAATTAAGATGACAAGTAAATTTTAAAAAATCCTTGAAGATATTGCTTAACCGGGTTCAAGCCTGGACGAATAGGTCAGTGAAATGGACATAGCGAACCATAATATTGCTCTACCGTATGGGCATTGGGTATTCTTTCCGGTTTCATTTATCTGAAAATATTTAGGCCGAACAACTGACCATGCAATTTAAACCAATACTCGAATAATTCTATTTTCACTTTTTAAATAATTTTTGTGCATCTAAAATTATACAAATAAAATAATTCATTTGTAGCATTTTAGTAATTCAACACTGGTGAATTATTTTTATTTAATTTTTGGCATTTAAATATATTCCTGCATAAAAAATAACACAACTGCAGATTTTCAAAATTCCAACCAATAACAAATATTTCATTACAGAATTTTATCAAGCCTTTAAATATAGCACCATTTAAAATAATTCATATACAAAATAATTCTTACAATATTTTGTCATTCATTACATTTACTATTATTTTAGTGTTATTCGCAATTCTGTCATCTGATCTCTCCTTGCAATGATTGTTGTTATATTTTATGCAGTCAAATTTCTCTAACTCGTCTGCATTATGTCGAGTTGAACTTGATGGCCGAATGGCTAGCGCTCTGGCGTTCGGTACCACAGGTAAAATCCCGGCTTTGCCCATGGGTGTTGTAGTAATCCACTTTAAGCCGTATCCCGGTCCTAATAGGATCGTAGAGCTCTGCGGGGCATTGTTACTCCGTGGCTTACCATCAAGTTACACACGCCCCCTGGGTAATGCTAAAAGAAACATCGGTGCAGCTCTTATGGCGAAAGATCACGGTCTATTTTGCCAGCTGCATTAGAAGAAAAAAAAAAAAAACTTACGTTAATAAACGTTTACTAAACATATCTTGAATATAGGAATTATAAGTCATATCTAGTAAAAATTGAAATATAATACGTATTTTACTTTAGATATTTCACAAATTTTGCAAAATGGTTTAATGTATTGCACCGTAAAATTGTTTGATAAATGACTTTTCCATTTTTATATTAATCTATCATGGAATACTATTTTCATTTTCCAAAGAGTTCGTAATTTTCAGTGCATGAAATACTTTCACGATTTCCTTATACTAAGTGCAGTAATAAAAAAGGAAATGTGTGTTGAAAAGAATTAAATGTAGTTACACTTGTTGCTGTAGATTGCTGAATGGCTTTTGAAAGTAAATGATTGTAATCAGAATTAAAATAAAAGAATAGGAAATGCAAGAACAAACAATAATAAGGCCAAATGTTTCAAGAATTTTTATAAATGTTTTTTTTTTTTGCAACTTTCGTTCAAGTGCATTGGTATTTGTACTTCGCACTAAATTTCCTTTTACTATACATACTTACTAAGTTATATTTCATCACCCCATTTTCCTCAGTACCTCCTTCCGTTTTCCACTATTTTGAAGTTTATAATAATGGGAGGGGAAAAAAGACAAAATTATTTTCTTAACAATAATCTATTATTTCCAGAACGTGAACCCAGACTTATAAAAGACAGTAATTTACCATATAAGTACGTAAATGCTATTCTTTTATGTAAGACATCTATTGTGCATAAAACTATTTTTGCTTTACATAATTATAACTAATGCAAATAATATTTAAAAAATAAGGAAGTAAAAACAAAATATTATATCTATGTAAATTATATTCAGAAAAAGAACTCATTCTGCTCTGTAAGAAAATTATATCAATGGATGATAAATTTACCATTCAAATTGCAAAATCATAGAAAACCTGGAAACAATTATAATTCTAATTCTCAGGAGCAAATATGTAAATGATAATAAATCTTACAACGTATTGAAAGGGCAGCTAATGTGTATACATATTTATCTCGGAATGAAATATTGTTTTTGTATAAGAGGAGGAAAATACCCAAATAAAATCTTTTTTTTTAACACGACAATTATCTCGGTATTAATTTAATTTAATCTCAAGAAAACGCATTTTATTGTTAACATCAATTAGCAAAACATTTATATCCATATTGGCAAAATTCATTAAATATAATTATATGGCATGGATAATCACTTAAGGGATAAATGAAGAGCCTCGTAATACATCTTCGAACTTCAGGAAATTTTGCAAATGATCCTCGTCTACGGATAGTTGCATCATATACATCAGATCAAGCATTATTATTAAATGAACATTAATAAGTATTTCGGTATGCAATTGATAGAATATGCTATGGTAAGGATTGCTTACGAAATGTACATTGTTAATCGTTACATCAGTTCATTGTGAAACCCATAGGCAAATTATGTATGGGGCACTCTTATAACTTTCGTAATTGTCTTCATAAAATTGGTATCTTTGTAAAGGGTCAAAGAGAATTAATTTATTGGGCAAAGTAGTTTGTTTACAAAAATCAATCAACTTAGAAATTAATTAATTAACATGACAATTTGGAAAATTTAAATTAAGAATTCGAGATTTTTAAAGTAATTAATTGAGTACGCGTTGAATCCTGCTTAGAGCCAGTTTTTTAACTTTATTCACTTTATTCCACACCTCATCCCTGTATCCAAATCTGTGCAATCCCTTATCAGTTAAAAAGATGTCAGTGGAAAAAGAACCTTCAAAAGTAGAAAGACATGAAATAAAGAAAAAAATGCTATCATAACTAACATAACAGTAACCATGAAATCAACAAATATAAACACATAAATAAACGAAATAGGAAGTATAAAATGCAGAAGGTACAATTAATGGTAATGTATGTGGTATAAAAAAATATATGGCTTGTTATAGATGATATTATAAAGGCGTCCATTCTATGTATTCTAATGAAAATAATTCGAACAAATCAAATGACCTAGTGAATAGTTTTCATTTTTAAGACTATACCATCTTTTAATATTTTTTTTGTCAGAAGTATCATGGCACTCTGGTTCGCTTTATTGGTATCTTGGGAAATATATATTAGTGCATTAAAACAATTAATTTTGTTGAGTTACTAGTAACCCTCTGGTCTAATACGTGTGTCAAATATTCTGTTCAATAAGATACTTCAGTTCGTGGTAATTTGCAGAAATACAAAAGAAGATGTTTAGGCTCCGCCAAATTTTGATACTCAAAGATCTCTCTTTTTCATGGTTATATAATTTAACCCCTCTTCTTTGATATGTTCATTAATATAGTCTTATAAATTATACAACAACACAATGATTGGAAAAGTAGTACACCAATAGAAATATGGTTGGGATGAATTGAAATTTTATGAATTGCTATGATTACAAGAATAGTACACCAATTGAGAAATTCTTACGATGAATCGAAATTTTACGGTATCTGAAGCTGATATCTAGAGTCTATTCATTTTACACTTGCAAACCCTGGCATAGATTAAACGATACTGCGTTTGGTATCTCACATCTGTTACTGCTTTTAATTGTTCTTTCTCAAATAATTAAAAAGCTTTAAAAATAAAAACGGTACTAGATTTTGGTTTGTCCTGGAGCTGAAAGTCTAATGATTAGTATTTTCCAAGCAAATCAAGAGATTTTTTTTTTTTCCTAACAGGTGCTTAATTTTTTGATTATCACAAGTTAAAAATAATTCTGACATGTTAAAAAACATTTTTAAAGAATAATATAAAAAAAAGGTATTATGTCAATATTATTTTAATACCTACTTTTTCTTTGAAAAAAAAAAAAATTTAAGGAAATTGATGTATAGTACCGCAACTTGAATAATATATTGATTTGTATATCAATGCAAGTCTCCTTAAATTACATGATTTTAAAACTTTGCGGAAACTTTGTTCGAAGAACTTTTCTCCGCTACATGGAATTATTGATTAAAGACAGGTTTGCCAACCCAAATAATTAAACTTGTATTTTTAAGATAAAATATTAATTGTACAACCCAAGTTTAGAAAAATATAATGAAACATATTTGTTAAACTAAATTTTTATTGAATTTCAAGTCAAGTTAGTGGCCTTATAATTTAAAAATAAATTTACAATTTATAAATAAATTTTATTAAAAATTATTTGAAATATAGATTGAATCTCAATAATACATATAAAACAGAAAGTTTAAAACACTTTTTTTCTTTTATATATCATGTAACACTTAAACTAAGAACATTTCAATTTTTCAAATTGTTCAGTCTAAATTTATTTTGAAAAGCATGAAATGTTTTTTTTTTTTTTTTTTTTAAACTGACAAAGATCTCTCCATTACTCGTTTTCAATGAGCATGATTTATTATGGCAAAATTTAGGAATTACTTAAAACATCTGTACATTGCTGGCTAAATTTATTTAATTTGTTTTTTAAACATTATTTTAAACAAGTTAAATTTTTGAAATAATTGGCTAAGATTTTTTTATTTATTTTATTCGATTGAAAATTTAATTGAATTATATTTCAACGGTTTCAAACTTATTCTAATATTTCTAAGTTTAATGAACACTTTTGTTCATTTGGGTTTTTTGTTCATTTCATTTAATACCGTAAAGTATACTCGTTTATGATATATTCAATTAAGCAGACCAGTTTAAAAACTTACATATTTTAAAAGGCATATTCATTTGAAATGCTTTCATTCATATAATACTAATTAAATATATAGAAATAAAAATACGATAGGCATAAATATTTTTATTTGAAAAACATTTATTTTTTTCATAATATTTTATCTAAAACATACTTCTGTGACTGTTGATTATTTAACACTAAAATAAATTACTGGAATCATTCAGAATTTTGTGAAAGTAAAGTAATTTGTAATTCTGTCATAATTAATGTTTAAAATTTTCCAATGTGATGATAATTATTAATAATAAAATTTCTTAATAATATGATAGTTATATAGTTAATATAATTTATTCTATAGTTAATATAAATAATTCTGTAAATCTCAAATAAAATAATTTTTTATGAATTATGTATGATTCATATAATGTGTGTAGCAAAAGTTATTAATTATGCTTTTAATTTATGCTATTATAACCTAAACATCAATTGCAATCTTGAAGGAACGAAAATATGTAATATAAATATAATAAAAATGCAAATTTTAAATATTATATTAATTAATATATACCGATATATTGCTTGTTTACAAAAGGTAAAAGGAAAAAAAAAAATATCTAACAAATTTAAGTTGTCAAAATTTTCGTTAATTATTAGAAACTAATGAATTTTAATACTATGAAGCTATTATTATTAATTTATGTTCTAAGAAAAAATTATTTAATGTAATTTTAATTTTTATAATGAGCATGCGATTTCAAGATAATTTAGAGATGAAATAATTAAGATTTCAAGATAATTTTTATTAAGAATGCGTGTTTCAAAAAATTTTATTTCATTCAGAACAACATTTACAACAACTATTGTTAATAAATTATTTAATTCTACCCGTATATAAGGAGAATATTTATATATTTAACATTTAAATTGTATGTATTTAACATTTAAAATATAACACTCGTTTTGTTTCATTTTTAATACCTCTATTATCTACATTTATCTGTGTTCGCTCAGGACAGATTGAAGTCAGTACTGTAAATATACTTGAATCTTAAAAAAGAGTGAAATTAAAATAAGTGATTCCAACTTTAAATTTGATCATACTATAAAAATTTAAAATTCATCATAAGAAATATAAAAAAATAATAAATAATAAAAATAATAATAACAAAATATATAAACTTACTTAAATTTACTTAAGTTCACAGTTACAATTACACAATTTTACAATAATACAAACACAAGGATGCAAGTTAACATAAAATGAAAGATTTAAAAGCATCTTAGTATTGACACCTGGAAACGTTTTCGTAGTTATAATTTAGATATTTAAATTTAAATTATCTGAATTAATATTTAATTTAATTTATATTTTATTTGCAGTATATTAATTTTCAGTGATATAAACCTCTTGTGGCGGGTCATTTGTTAATTTTAATATTCGTTACTCTCTATAAGCTGAACTGAAACGAAAAGTAAACAAATACTATGATGTATTCCGTGCTTTTGACTTTATAGAATACACTGCAATAAAACATATTTTTTTAACTCGTTATCTGAAGCATATAGTAAAATAATCCCTATCAATACACACATTTGTTGTGTTCAATAATAAACTTCTAACTGAATCGTAAAAAGAAAATATCTTCACCAACGACATTTTTCTTTACTTTTATCCGCTGAGGAATTTTTTTATGTTTCAAAATATGTTTGATTAATCTCTTCATACAAGTTTTTCTTTGTTTTGTTACTTGCAACCAGTTATTTTTAGGTGGTGTACCTTTTTTGTTTTTTATTAGTTTACTTCTTGTAAGAAATAACTAAAATACATCAATTCACTGACAAATTATCCCTTTTGGCCTTACAGTGGGGAAAAAAAAATGGAACACCATACATATACTGTGAGATGAGTAGTCTTTCATGTCAGATGAAAATTTCCAACCAATATCCAACTTGTAATAGTTTTAGTATCACTTACTATGCTAAAACAATTTTCAAGCAAATTAATTACTTATAGAAAGTGTTTTTATTTCCAATTGTTTAGCTGAAAACTGATTACGCGAATAAATTATCGTTAAATTTAAGGTGCTGAATAAGTAAGAATCTCTGATGATTGTGCTGCATAAGCATAAACTTTGTGATTACAGATGATAGGATGATCCACAAATGATAAGAAGATTGATAATAATGCTTTTCAGAAAACATAAAGAAAATAAATTAAACAGTATCAAAATGTATTATAGCAGTAAAATTTCTCCTACCCATCATAAAGTATACTATTTGCGTTTCAAAATATTTGAGAAACTATCACAAAACTAAATTATACTCGTATATCTTTAATAATGTCTTTAGTTTACTTAGTTTATATTCAGAAGATTGTTATAAAATTTAATTTGATTATAATTTTAATGTATCGAAAAGTATATTATTTTTATATTTATATAGTTTATCCCATCGCATTTATTGTGCGTTAGAACGACACACAACTTATGAATACTTATAATTAAAAAGTTAATTAATGATGTTAACTAGAGTATTAATATCTTGTTTACAAAATTATCCAGGACAAGAAGTCTTTGTATCCGACATCTTTTAGTCCTATAGAAATGTGTGCTGGTCTGTCCAATACCTTTTACTTCTTTTCATGGAGTTTTTAATAATTCATCTTTAGAGCTTAAAATAATTTAAAAGTCCTAATAAAAGATGTTTTCAAGAATGCATGATTTGTAATAATATAATTGTTTTGTAGTAGATATAATTGTTTGATTAAGACTATTGAAAACCTTGTTCATTAGCTAATATGCTTGATAGGTTATGCTTGGTTAGATGTAGTGTACAATAATTGCTTTATTTACATATTTCTGAAAGCATTAATTAAATATTTGTCACTATGCACTTCCTAAGCATTTGACACTAAGCATGTCACATTACCACAAATCGCAATCACTATTCATTGGATTAGCACAACTTACCTCCATGCCAATTAGACTTTGCTCCTCAAATAAATTGCTCTTGTGTTTATTTCTACGCATTTTGCTTTATTTCCTGACTCCATATTCATATTTTGTTTTCTTGGCTTCATTAGCAGAATACCAGCTTTTTTTTCGTACTTTAATTTCTTTCTGATTTTGATTTCCAACATATAACGCTGCTGCCATAGGGAAAAGCGACAAGCTATAGATGTGGTATTATTTAAAATTTGTAATCAAAACTGTTTAATTTCCGCACCGATACTTCCCCAATGACTTTCGTGTTTTTCTTCATATGAAAACAGCATGCCTCTCAGGAGTGAAATGATAAAATCGTCAATGCTGAACTTCCAGATTATGGAAGTCTATGGGCTGGATCTAAAGACAGCCTGTCCGGCTGCATCAGTAATAATTAGTTTTCAAATCAGAAATAATTAGGGTTTTCAATAGTGCGGTACTAAAGTAAAAATAATTTGTTTCTATTTTTTAAAGTTTTATTTAAAATTTTTCTTCTTTGTTAAAATGCTGTTATTTCAAATATCGTAATCTAGAATGAGATTAACAACCTGTGAAAATACTAGAACCATTTTGTTACATTATATTCCAAAAATAAATAAAATTTATATTATTTTATATTTCTACTTTAACCATTTCCACATATGTATGGAAACTTTCTTATATTCCATATTTTAAAAAGCAATTTTTAAGTAATTCAAATTTTATATTTCAAAACATCTTTATTTGAGTAATATTAATTTGATAAGTTAATTTTTCATGATTACATTTACGCAAATTTTTAATGACTAAAAATGGCTATATAATTTATCTAATAAAATATGTTCTGATCTTTAAAATAAAATAAAAAAATTAAAAACAGGAAAGCTTTTGTATGAAATAAGATAGACAACATAGACAGTAGCCAAAGAAATTTTTTATCCATTCCTCCTCTTCTAATATTTATTCCAATTCGTTATCTCCCGTTGCAGTTCGATATCAAACAAGTCACATGAAAACGTCTTTAAATTGTTAGACGGAAAAAAAAAATCAGGTTTTGAGAAAGAAAGCAGCTTTCACTCTTGAAAAAGTATTTGATTTAAATTGAAGTGAGAAAGTGAGAAAGGGCATTTCGGAATATATCCTTTACTTTATTCCATTTGAAAAAGATCCAAACTTCTTCAAATTCGATTCTCGGACGATGTAAGAGGCTCCCAGAAGATCGTCTGATGACGTAAGAGTGTAAAGTCTGCTGTTTAAAAGTTTTAAACATATAACAATGAATTTAAGACGATGCTTATTAATGTTTTTTTTTATATGCTTCGGCTTTTGATAGTTTAAAAAGAGAAAAATGGAATAATATTTTCATTCTATGTATGTGTATCACTTTAAAATGCTACAAATCAAATGAAGGAATTATTTGCGTTAATTATTTAAAAATATTGTAAATTATAAATGAGAGCAATATATAAAATTAGAAAATTAACGTTAATGATTATTGTTTGAAATTTATAAATTAGTTATTTGATGTAAAAGTTTGATATTTTATGATTTGGAAAAGGCGATGCAAAAGTTTTCTAAAGTAAATTTTGAATTTCAAAAAATATACGAAGACAAATTTTGATGTTATCCAATTGAAATCTGCGAATAATATTAAAACTAAAATGCTAATTACGAGACATTTTGGCAAGTTATGAATAAATTTTTTATTTGAAATTCTGAAATAGTTTTAAAAGAAAGTAGAATATATATATATATATATATATTATATAGGTATGAAAACCTTTTCTTTTAAAATTAAATGAAAAGCAATTAAAAATTATAAGACAGTGATCAGGTGGAGTGGTATTTAACTGGTAATATTGGTGGTATTAATCCATTAAATTTGCTTTTGTAACTAGTAATAAATGAAATGTCAAAAAATGATTTTATCCTTTAAAATGTTTTATTTTTGGTGTAAATGATATCAATTTGCCATCTGCACTAGTTACTCTGCTACTTTATATGTTAAGTAAGAAATAAAGTAAACGCAAGTTTCTATTTCACTTTGGGAGTGCATTATAATCACAATATGAAAAAATGAGTAGATTTTATACAGATTGTCTGGATTCAAATTTTTGCGATTTTCTTCAAAGCGATTCAAAAACTACACGGAACTTAACTATTTAAACCCGCCAAGCATTACTTTTAATACAGAAAGAATGTCTCGTCTCAATCTAAGCGACTGAAATGCAGTTCTGAAATCCACAGCAATAACATCTATTCAATACATGTTGGAAATGCATGAATCAATAACAATATGGTAGTAATTGATTATAATTACTTTGGCAACAAAATAAACATATTTAAACATTGAATTTAATATCAGTTTAATGTTAAATTAAACTTTTAAATAAAATATATTTGCTTTAATACATTGCCAATTAAACAATATCGTTATTTTAAAATGTTTAGTTCTTTAACTTAATTAACATACAAATTTAAGCATGTTTTTAAACATTCAGTTAGGCGTAAAGGAAATTTTAAAACTTAAAATAACTGTTTTTTACGAACTTCAGAGTATTTGAAATAATATATTTTCATCAGGAACGATTCAAAAACTGCAATTTCCTTCATAGAAAAAATTTATCGCTTGTTACTGCTTGTATTTATTTCTGTCATCATATAAACTAAGACAATTTCTGCTCTAGACTTCTGTAGATATAATTTGTTATCAATAAAAATTGGAAATAACTCTTAAACGTTTGTAGAAAAACAAAAATTAAAACAAACAGTTTACAATATAAAGCACGACATCTACTAAAAGATGGAAAATGATAATAATTTAAATTCTTTTTTATAATGAATGATTTATGAATGATTTATGAATATCTTTGGTGTATTCTTTTATTTATGTATTATCTGCATATTAAATTTAAAGACCCAGATTATTTGTCAAAATAATTTTTTAAACGCGGTGAAATAAATTATTTAACTTTGGAGACGGAAATGAAAAAGTATTTTCATTGTTGATATGTAACAACAATAAATTACAATTGTTGTCCGTTATTGTTAATTTAAAGTGTATTAATTCTGATTCTGAAATAAGTTTTGTTTATTCTAAAAACAAATTGCATAAAATGCTTTTGAACTATAAAATGAAAACTAGATAATAAAAATGCAAATAGCCAAGTAAATAAGTATAATATATTATTTTTCTTATTGAATGATTTATTCTATTTCTTTGAAATTATTAAACTGCTCTATCAAGAATTAATAGGTTTTAACAAATAAACATTTCAGCCAAGATATTGAAATAGTATGGGTATTAATGTATAGCAACAAAATACTCAAGGATATTTAGTTTAGCAATTTAAATAGTTGTAAGCACAACATTACTTCTCTAACTGATTGTGGAACTCTCAGCATGTCTGTCTATTAAAAATAATATCGATTTATTTAATAGATTTTCTTGTATTAAAAACTTACTCTATTTAAATCTATTGTAATATTAAACAACATGTTTGAAAAGAAAAGTTTAAGCATTGTATAAACATCTGGACATGAAGCGTTAATTTTACTAAAACTCCTTTTTAGTGAAATCTCTTACTTCAGAGAAACTAATAGCTTTACTACAAAAATTAATTCTGCAAAAAGTTTTAATTAAATCTCTTTTTGAGTACCCGAAGGCACAGTTTTTACTAAAATCCTATATTGGAAATTTTCTATTAAAAATTCTGATTGTTTGATATCCCATGACGAAGAATTTTAATATCTGCGAAATTTTTAAAAATTCCACACTGTATTTATAAAAACAAGAATAGCAAAAATTGAAAAGATTCTATATATTTTTTAATTATATTCAAGATTTAAAAGCATGTAACAGGATTTCAACATGTAATAGAGGCAATATATTATTGAGGCAATTTTTTTTAATATAAAAAAAAAAAGATTATATGATTATAAAATACGTATAATACAAAAATCGATCTTTCAATTAAGTGTAGTTCGACTCCAAAACAAGTTCGGAGTATATTTTCGTGTTATATATTTAGTTATTTTTGAATTGTTGCTTTCACCGCAAATATCACTGCGTTTTTTTTTTTTTAAATTAAAATCTTTTTTTTTTTTTTTTTTTTTGGAATGCAAATCAAATCAACACCAGGTTTTTATGTAATTTATTTAAGCAAATTTCAAAATTTATTAATTAAGAATAAATTCCATAATTTTTTTTCCAGTGCAGCTGGCAAACAGACATGGACGACTTGGATGCCTTAAGTCAAGCGCTGCACAGAAGTTACTCAGGGATTGCATTACCCAGGGGGCGCGTGTAACTTGAAGATAAGCCACGGACGCAGAGTAACAATGCCCCCGCAACGCTCTACGATCATATTAGACCGGGACTTACGGTTTAAAGTGGATTCGAACCACTACACACATCCATGGCACCACCGGGACTCAAACCCGAAACCTGTGGTACCGAGCGCCAGAGCGTTAGCCACTCGTCCATTCAGGCCCTATTCCATAAAAAATAGAATTTGTGAAAGATTTGAGAAATGGACGTTTCCGCTTCGAAAATAATCAAAAGAAAAATTATACTTTTTTTTTTTTTTTTTTTTAGTTTTAAAAATATGTTAGTAAAAAACGACGAATGCTAAATGACGAATGCTTTTACCTTAAACGTCAGTTTTTAAGTTATTTTAATATTAGTTAGTTTTTAGTTTTAATGTGAATAAATTGCTTAAATAATATTAAATAGTTGATACGTACTTTTATTCCCTACTCTAATTTCAAATGGCATTTAATCATAATTGTAAATAATATTTTTATGTTCAAGAGTGACAACTGAAATAAAACATGTCTCTCTTTTTAAGTGTTGTCCCAAAACCTGAAAGCTATGCATCTTGTTCATTCCAAGTATCATTAACTGCAACTACCATCAATCTTATAACATGAACTTCAATTGTTGTCCCTCTTCCAGCTAAGTGATACCTGAAAATTCAACTAACTAAATGAAATTTTAAAGACGATTTAACAAAAAAAAAAAAATCACAGATATTAAAAATAATTCAAAGGGAAATCCATTAGGAAGAAATCGGAATCACCTTCAAAATCAGCATCAACTTCTTTTGAAATTTCTGTAATATTGGAAAAAGGTACGTTATTAGAACTAAAATATTTTTATTTCAATGATACTAAAATCAGAAATCTTGAGTCTAGCAACATGTGGATAAAATAATTTTAAATATATAAAGAAAAATTGAAAGGAAACACAATTTGACCTAAATTTAACTACTTACTGTAAATTTAATCGCTTTTACCGATTCATTTTGTAATAATGTTTACTACAGCTTGGCCAAAAATGTTAATCTCCTCCCATCAAATAACCAATAAAAAACCAACTTTTAAAATATTTACTTTTAACTTTCAAAATCATGCCAACGTAAAAGATTTTAAATCCCACTTTACATTGGTTATGTTTGACAACTATATATACGTTATTTATATCACACAAATACATTTTTAATTATAATTAGTGGATATTCCTTCATTAGTAGTTATATCCATAACTAATCAAACCGGAATAATATGTACATCAAAGAATAAAGAGACTACTGTAGCTTAAAAAATATTACTTAATAGGTTGGGTAGTTATGAAATAAATTTGATGAAAATACTTGCATTGATTATGTTTATATTATGCTGGTTATACTTGCATAGTAGTTTATTGCTTATGCATTCATAGCATAAATAAAAATGCGTCTTGCATATTCATATCTATACAGGACTTTATATTAAAATCCTAAGCTAAATATTTTTCATAAAATTGGCATAAAATATAACGAAGCGTGAAAATCATATTATTATATAAAGGGCCTTGAAGAACAGAATATACTGACAAAAATATTTTTATATATATATTTAATTTTCACCTGTGGATATTTATATAAATCGTAATTGTCATGCAAATTTTTAAATCATTTATGCAATCGCTTTAATTTTTATATATTGATAACATTTCTGGTAAATCTTTTCATGATAATATTAATTATCATTAAAAAATGTAATAACTAACTGTTTAAAGCCTCTTGTGCATTTAATTTTGAATAAGATTTACCACAAAAAGAGATTTCTATTGCTTTAAATGTGGTTAGACTTGTTGCTGCCGTCAAGAATGTGAATCCCTTACAGGAGATGGGCTGCAAATCCCTTTTATGGGTTTTTACAACCTCTTCCTATCTCCTGGAGACTGACAAAACGACTTTATAGTCGAAGGATTTGTGCGCCCATCAATGACAGATGCGGAAATTTTTCGAATCGGCCTCGCTTGCAAAACTTTGAAGTAAGCTTTTCAAATTCAGAAATTCAAAGCACTATCTACTAGGTTAGGCCATCCCTTATCAAGAAGGATAAGGATTTAAAAGAAGTAACTCATTTTAAAGTGTTCAAAAATAACTTTGTTTCTTTTTATAACTGATAAAATTTGAGAATGAATTATATTTACTACAACTCTTTATTATACGCTCATTACTATACATTAAAATTACAACACATTTTTAGTACCGTTAATAACAAAGCCATCTTTTAAGACATACTTGCACCAACTTAAAATCACACAGTAGTGCAAAAATATTTGAAGTCCGTGGCCTCAAGTTTGACAATTTAGTATATTTGATGGTTTCAAAGGAAATGTGAAGGAATTAGATAAACAGTATAATTTATTTGCAGAAATGCAAGTAAAACATGTTAAATATTTATACTAAATCAATATTTGGCTTAGTAAAAACAGAAAAATTTGCAATATTGGTGCACAATTTTAATTATTTCGTCAATTGCTTAATGTCTTTAGAGGTAGATATATTAAAAACGTTGCCCCTGAATCGTAATGTTAAAAACCCTGAAAATTTGTCAACACATTTTTGTAACTTTGTTTATATATTCAGTGATACATTTTTCAGGGAATTTAATAAAAAGTCTTTTAAAAAATATCTCGTTTATTTGAAAGCCATTTGTTTTTCGATGGTAGTTCTCTATGATTTCGTAAACTACTTATTTATGCATGTTATATTGAACTTTATTCATTACTTTTTTAAATAATAATAAAAATTTTTACTAAAATTATATTTTAGTAAACTGCCAATTTTTTTTACTTTTACTCAAACGAAAGTATTCCAATGTTTAAATATTTAATACAAAATGAAGAAATGTGTTTAAAAATAATAAATAATTTTTTTTTTACTTTTTAGAAATAAAACTATATTAGAAGAAGAATAAAAATTTAAAATTTAAAATTACAGTATAACTTTAATTAATTTTTAGTTTTACATATCAATGAATATTTGTATATAATATTTAAAAATTTTATTCATTTAAATATTTTTATAGTTTTTAAAAAAGTAATAAACACTAATCTTTATAGATATTTTAGAAAAATTAACAAATGTTTATTAATTTTATAGCATTTTATTGGAGATTTTAAAAAAATGTGGCGCTATTTTTAAATTTTCAAGTTATAAAAATTTTGTGTTAAAAAATTTTATTTGTGCAAATATTTTTAGTAGTTTAGATAGTATACATAACATTTATTACTTGCTCATAGATTAATGTAACTTAAAATAAAAAAAATATATACAAAGCCGCATTGTAAACACGATTGGGATCAACGCATTGATACATAAAGTGCGATTTGAAAGAGAGACGTTTCTTAAAATTTCACGTAGTGGCTGAATCGTTTACATTGCGAGGAAGACAGTCGACCGATTTGTGTAAGTCGTTAGGAACGTTCGTAACGGATCCCTTGATACCATATTGACGATCCCGACCAAGCTCTCGTATTTGCATGAAGGGATACGAAGAGCAACGAGACGCTCTTCCAAAATCATTCAACTCAGACAAACAAGAGGGTTGCTCAGGATATCGAAAGCCATAATTCTCTGCAAAATTTGGAACGTTGCGTTTACGAATATGATCGCTGCACGTTTTACAAAAGTCAGCTTCATCCAAGTCGACAGAGAGAAAATTATTACAATTTTATTTAAAGAAACGTTCTTCGACTTTGAGCTATTGTTTCTCATGAGTAGTCGTTTAAATCGGAATGAGTATTGTTCAAGAAGCAATGGGAGCAGGAAGGAGTAACTGAAGAGGACGAATTAAAAGTATCCTTGAGAGGACAAGAACAGGAGGGAGTGTAAAGAGAAGGAGTTTGAACACATTTCGTGTGTTTAATATTGTCATCGTGAGGGTTGATAGCCTGTTGACGCTTGAGAGCTCGACGCTCCCGTTGAAGGACATTTTGGCGGGCACGAGTTTCAGGCTTCGAACGGGTTATTCTTTTCCTTTCACGATCATGCGCTTTAACATTGTCTTCCATTGTAGTCAACATTGTTTCCAATTTCCATTGTTTCCTTTTTTTTTTTAACTTTTTATTTCGGATCGGACATCATTTCAGGTCGTTACCGAAAACAATACCCATTGGATACCCATGGGTAATAATATGTTTATTTATACTCGTCAATGGGTGAATTCAAATTCATGTTAAAAATCAATGGTGAATTCAAAATCAAATTCATGTTAAAAATTTTCAATTAAATTATATATGAAATTGATTTTAGCACAAATTAAAATTTTGTTCTTAAAAATATTATTATGAAGGACGTGAAATTAATTTAACTGTCTATATTATGATTACTTTATCATAAATATTATTTAAATTTTCAGAATATTTGAAACTGATTGTTATTAATATGATCCTCTTTTGAAAAATACTTTCCCGAAACCTGTACTAAATGATAATAATATTATGCTGTATAATAACTAAATTCAAGCAATAAATCTATCAATTATCTTCCTTGACAAAGCGGAAACTCATTCTCTTTATTTAAATTTAAAAATATTTTTTCTTATAGCTAGTGTGAAATTGTCTTTATGTAGAAATAGCAATTTCTTAGGCTTAAAAATCTGATATAAAATTTTGATTTATTTTAAATTAAATAAAATTATTTATTTAACTATTATTTTAATTAAATAATTTAATTTTTAATTATAAAAACCATAACAAAAAATTGCTTTTTAAAATTAAAATAATGGAAAAACTGATAACGAAAAATGAAAAAATTTGTTGTGTTATAAGGATTAAGCAAATAATTTTTAACTTTTCAAGTTCTTGTTATTAATTAAGAGTATATATAAAAAATATATACATTTAGATAACAAAAATATCATAAAATTTCAGAAAAATAATTTGGTCAAATCAATTGTTTGAGAAATTGTCATTAACATTTCCTTTTTATATTTTAACTTATGAACAGGAGATAAACAAATTCAATTCTGTTTAATTTTACTTCTCTCTTTTTAATCTTCATTGAAAAAAATTCTTTTAACATTTCCATGGAAAAAAATTAATGTTATGTGAGCCTGACAAATTTTCATTAATCATTTTTGGATATGATTATAAAGGCAATGTTATAAAACATCCTTCTCCCTTTTTATCAGGTATTTTCAAAGTTCGAAACAATGTCGAACGCCTCGAATTTGATATAAGTTAAAAGAATCATTTGGAAAATGTTTCTTGTTTTTTCTTATCCGTGCTTCATCTTATCAATGTTGTGCTTATCTCTGATATTTTTAAGAGTTATCTATAAGGTTTGAATCCTTTTTGCCCATTATAAACTTCCTGCACTCATTTTACTGTTAATATGATTTTATGATGATTAAATAAATACATTTAAAACCGCGATTCTAATCAAAATAATATAAAGAAATAAATTTCTTGTCATCTCTTGAAGCTCACAAAAAAGATAATAATGAATTTAAACTTTGGGACAAAACATTAAACTCAATTGGAGCAACATTTTTAAATCCCTTCAATATTATTTTTTTTCAATGTAAGTCCAACATTCTTCAAATTGCAGTGCTATACTTTTTTTTTTTTTCTTAACTGAAAGATTATTAATGACATTCTTTAAATTTTGATTGGATTTCTTAAAATAATCTCGTAGAATCAGAGAAAAAAATTTTATTTTTTAAAAAAAAAGTGGATATAATTACTTGCACCTTTAAAATAATATTTGTAATGCTTTTATTTTTTTCCTCTTGAAAAGAATTTTTACCAATGTAAAGCAGAAAGAAGTTAGAAGAACAAATATAGAAAATGATAAATTATAGAATAATATTTTTGACTTCTTTTAAAAATTACTTTCAACCGTAAAACTTATCTTTATAATTAGTACAAACTATCACATTGCAAAAATAGTGGTTTGAGAATCTTTGAAGAACATAACGGTGATTTTTTTCTAAATTATATTTTTATTAATTTTACAATGTAAAAATGATTTGTCTTTCTCATAAAAATGTTTGTATAATTACAAAAAATATTTGTGCATACGATTTTTTTTTATGAATGTCTAGAAAACTTTTTGTTATGAATAAGTATATGATTTATCTAAAAAATCTTATATTAGAATTATTTTCCACTGTGGTGACATTTGTATTTGCTATTGAACTAATTCCTATTGATGAAATTATGTTAGATAAAAGTAATGTCCCTCTATAAAATTGTTTGGGATAACTGCTCCGTATTTTTAACATATGGAAGATAACACAAAAATACTCCTCACACATTCAAAATTAATATGATGCTATTACCACTCTTTTTACTTACATGTTTTCCAAAAAGAATAGATCATCGAAATCGGAAAAGAATAGAATTTTAGTTAGCTCAAACATTGTAAAAGATGGATATATTAAAATTCGGTTTGCATAATATAACGTAAAATTTTAATTTATTTCCATTAATTTAAATCGTAATTTCATTTCATTATTTATAAATTTTAATTATGTTCCGATTCAAAAACAGAATCCATACTTTTTTTTAGAATTAATGAAATTTCTTTAATTTTTTATTTAATTTTAATAATTATTTTATTTAAAAATTTTTTATTTCTTAATTTTTTATAATTATATTATATAATTATCTTTATTACTTAATTTTAATAATTATTTTTATAATAATTTTTTCTTTTTTTTTTTCTTTAATTTCTTTATTTTATTTCTTCATTTAAAAATTAATTTAATTTTTAAACGAAATCTATTTCATTTATATCTTTTTGGTAATTGACATATAATTTTACATTCCGTATGATATATTGACACGTTTATTAGGATACTTCAAATTATGTCAGAAATAGTTTTCTTTTATTATATTAAACATAAATAAGTAAATCTATTCTTTTGTATCGATTTATTTATCGACATAAATGAATAGAACCGATAACAAAGTTGCTACAAAAATCTTCGATATTGAGCGATGATAGTAAATGATATTTCTTTGTAAGTGAATATTTTCGTTCATTGATGCTAATATAGAGAAAAGATGATGGATTGGCATTATTCGCTTCAAAAATATCGTCCTGACGAAAAATATCCCGTATCTTTTAGACGATATTGCCTTTAGAAAAATTCATTAAATGCTGATGGTGATGAAAAAAAATATTCTTAAGTTATAATGATGAATACTGTATGTGCATTCTGAAGAGACGTGACATTAAGTGAAAGAACCACTTCAGCGTTAGAGTTTTTGGGCGTGGAGCTAAACAATCATTAATATTCTTCCTTTAAATCCCAGCACAACTCGGAGGCATGAATGAATATTCTTGAGAAGAAGTATTGAATAATATGCATAAATATAAAGGAGGAAAATGTGGTCCGTCTTACAAAATTACAGTTTACATGGGATAACAATGTTTAAAACTCGTTCTGGATTCATGAATCATTTTTATCCTAAATAAAAGTTATTTTTTTCTTTCATGCCATAGAATGTCCGCCTCCATTTATTATATTATATATATTTTGGGGAGTTTTATTGAAAGCTATTTAGTTAACAACCAAACTGTGGTGGTAAATTTTATCATGGAAAAAGGGATTACCTTGAATTCCTGCATTTTTTAAAAGAATTTTTTTTTCTGCATATTATTTATAAATATGGAAAAATTACTTATATATACAGTTATTAACAAACGTTGGTGTAGTTTAGACTGATAAAAAATTGTTCTGTATTTAATTATCGTCGCGGAGATTTATTAATAGTAAATACATTCTAGTAAATTTTTAAAATAGTTAATCGCTGAACGTATTTTTTAAATCCTGTTAAATCATGTTTATGTTTAAGTATATAGTGTATAGTTTATAAAATAAAAAAGTGTTTAGTAGTTAAATATTAAAGTTTTATTCAGTAGCATTTAAAGGAGATAAACAATTAATGTCTTAATACATATGAAATTAAATGTACTACACTATGAGAAGATTAACGATTTTTACTCCAATGCAAGTATCACTTACTTCTTAAAAATTCTGAAATAAACGTTTTCTCTATTATTAAATGTCTCGATTGCATGAATGCATGAATGCATGAATGAATTAAATGCATATGAATTTTAAATTACCGATGCAATGTTTCAGATAGTAAGATTTAACATTTCTGTTTTCGAAACTTTGTTGGAAACTGAGTAAAATTAATTATTCCACTTTATTTTATTTTTTTAATTAACTTCTAACACACAAAAAATGTTATAAGAAACATATTAATTTTATAATTAATTTAATAGATTTCAAAATTTTATTTCAATTCAATTAATGCTAATTATTAAATAAATATGTTTTAAATGAATTAAAAATTCATAGAATTTCTTTTGCTTATGTTTTACATAAAATAAAATATTTATTACTTAAAATGAGGATGTATAGTATTAAAGAATATTCAAAATTCATATTTAAATGTCTGTAAAAAGTCAATAATTTTAAATTTATAGAATCGGAGGCAAACTACTATATAATTTTTGCTAAGTTCAAATGCAGTTTAAAAAATACATGAATACAACTTATAATTAAGCAAATATAATAACTCTTCTAGTTATAGTCTAATTACTTATTCTGAATATGATCCATGCCTATAATTTAAAAAATTGATTTGATTGTTCTTTTAAAATAAATTCAAACTATTATTTTTATCAACTTGCATTATTTTAAGAATTCTTATTATGATATTTATAAAATTTTATGCAGAAAGCCGATATAATGTTTTTAATAGAATCATCAATCAGTTACATTCACAACTGCCTTTCTAAAGATAATGCCTAAAGAAGTTACATTTGTATGCTGCTTCATTAACGTATTCAGTTCTATTCGCTAGATTTCCTTCTCTGTTAGGCTCAAATGATTTGCCATATTTTTAAACGACCAGTTTAACAAATGAGAAAAGTTTGAATGCATATTACCAAAAGAACTATACATAATAAATGCTTGATTGGAAAATTTGTGACATGGCTTCCTGCCAACAAAAAGTGATCCAATCAATTACTTTTTGTGCTCGGTACTTATTTTGATTATTTTAAATTTATGCACTACATTATTTTTTTTCTCTTCATAACTTTTATGCTGGTAAATGGTAGACTATTATCCTGATCGTTAACAGGAATGCAGAGTTAAATTATTTATTCACATCAGTCATCGTGGACGTCATTTATTGAAATAAGTTTTAAAGCATTAAAGGAATAAAAATAACAAAATCTTTAGTCAACATTCATCTAGAAAATATTCATCAACAATCAATCCCATTTTGACTATAATAATGTCTCAATCCTAAAATGATTAGAAAATGTAATTAAATATAGTTTATTTTCTAATGATTAGTATTCAAAAAAATACAAAAATAATGATAATTTACGTAGATGTGTAAAGTGGACTATGTAAGTTTAGTGCATGATAAGAAATATTGGTATTTATCTTTTTTAAATATTTGTTAATCTTTAACTTTATAGATTTAATCGTCGGCCAATAATTGAATAATTATGTCCATAATTCTTAATGCAGTAGTCTCACTTAGTACTCGTGACAAACAGATGAATAGGGCCTATTAAGTTGGAAATTCATTAATACATATTAATTATAAAAATGAAAGATATTTTTATTTTATTTTAATGAACATATTGTTTAAGCATTTTAAGCGCTCTTATTAGAACTTTTGTTAAATATATTAACAAATTACATTTTACAAAAGTTCTCATTTATTTATATTATATTTATTTTCTGGTTATTTTAAGAAAATTTTCCTTGCTATCTAAAGAAATCGTAAAGTTAAAAAAAATTACTAATCTTGTTCTTTCAATAAAATAAAATCTAAATTTTCTCCTTGATTATAATTTCAGTTAAGTTAAAAATTAGTTACTTTATGATTAAATATTTGATACTTTAATTTTTTTTTCCTGCATTTTTTTCAAAAGTATATTTATTTAATTTACTATTTGTTTTCTATTTCATTATATCAGTTTATTTTGTAATTAAAAATGTGAGTTTAAATTTTTTTTTGTAACTTTGATTGTATTGATGAAGGACAGAATTGATTTATATAAAGTATGAATTTAAAAAAAATAAATAAAAAAATATGCAAATAAATACTTGTTTTAAATTATCTGCGTGCAATTCAATAAATTATGAATTATCACATATTTTTAGCTTGGATTGCAGAAATTCTTTAACAAATTCAGCTCATTTTAATTTGATAAAAAATAATTGATCATTTTCTACATCAATGAAAATTCTCAATAAACCAAAGGAAACAACTATTTTAAAAATGAAAATGTATAGAAGAATTTAAAATAACCGCTAAATATTAAAAGCTAGTGCCCTGTTGCTATTTGAAGCAATTATGCTGTGATTACTTGTTTCAAATTAATAACACAAAAAACGATAGAATAGTTGAGTGGGCAAAGTTTCGTATTCATCCATCATATATACAAAATTGTTTATCCTTTATGTTATGAGGATCAGGTAAATTCATTTCTTTAGCATTAACGACATCTTTCCTAAAGAGCTCCTGATGAGTTTGTCATTGACGATGCTGAAGGTTCACGAGTTCAATTAAGGGGGCGAAAGAATAGCTTGCTGTTCGTCCAAGGTTTGGTATGAAAGCTAGTGCTCTATTATTATTTCAAACAAATACTATTTTCTAGATACAGCAAAAAAAAATAATATTCTGAATACCTTTATTAAATTTTCGAATTCTAGATTGAGTTATGTCTCTTTATTGTGTTATGTGTGGAACGTAATTAATTTTTCCGTAAATCGTAAACAAGTTCTTGATTAAAAAAATTAATAATCTTTTCTGAAAGGTGCCCCTAAATGATAATAAATGTCCAAAATAATAGACCAGTACTTTGTAAGTATTTTTTTCCGATATTTCTGTAATATTTTCACGATGAATTTGCAGAACAGAAAGTTGTACAATAAAATAACTTTTATAGAGTACAGGTTGGGCAATCAGATTGTAACTGGGTGTGGTTGGGTTGAGACACTTGTGGCACTGGTTGGAGAACTCAAAGCTTTATTTACACACGAACAAATAAGATACTTAGACCATCAGATACGTACAATATTTAACACATTTAAAAACAGATAATAATAGATTCGTGGAAAGATTCCTTTCTTAATCGAAAACCTGAAACTCGTGTCCGCGAAGTATACTTACTATCCGTGTGACAGTCTGTAGGAACGCTACTGCGCAGTGCTATGCTAAATATATTTCCTCTCAGAGTGAGAGACTGTAGCTCAACTAAACTTTTATCAGTTTGGGAACAGTTAGCACAATATTTCCTCTCGGGTGTGAGTCTCGAAGCTGACTGACCATTTCTCCTGAACACCACAGGGGAACACTCTTGTCAGTATGTAGGAGGAAGAACTTTATGGCCGTTGTGAGGGTTGCACTTTATTAATTTTAAGCCACTCGTAACAAAGGCGAATGGAGAACTACCCCATAACTTGTGGTATTCGGCATTTATATCTTTCGTGAATCTACATTTATACATGATCTAGAAGTTCTAGATTATAAATAAATAGTAAATTAAAAGGAAAAGTAAATCTTAAAAGCATCTTTGAATAAAATGCCGAGTCGACATTAAATTCCCTGACGAACATAATCAGCAATTCAGTGCTGTACCATAACATTGATCTGCCATATATGGAAATGGCGTATTCTTTGAGTTTTCATATATCTGGCAATATTTTGGCCTAGAAACTTTCCTAGCCATTTAAACCAGTGCTCGAATAAGTTTTATTTCATCTTTTTATAATTTTGTGGGCTATAATTATGCAAATCGAATAATTAATTTTAACATTTTAGCAATTCGAAATTGGGGAATTATTTTTTATTTTAGTTTATTCATGTGATAGAAAATGCACAGTTTTAGGTTATCAATATTTCCAATCAATATCAAATATTTACAGAATTTTATCAAGCCTTTTATTATAGCACCACTTGCAATAAATCACAAAATATTCAATTATTTTATTTACCTTAGTAATATTTGCCTATTCTGTTGTCTGATATTTTTTTGCAATTCTGGTTGAGACAAAATATATTTTATGTTGCCAAACGTTTCGCTAACTGGTCTGGATTATATCGAGTTGAACTTATCTCAATGTATTTTTACTAAACAAATCTTGAATATAGATATTATAAACCATATCTACTGAAATGGATATATAATATATATTTATGTTAAGATATGTCATGAATTTCGCAAAACGTGTTAATGCATTGTACCCTAAAATTGTTTAATAAATGAATTTTCCATTTTATAATAACCTATGATGGAATACTATTTTTCTTTCCCAAAGAGCTTGTAATTTACAGTGTATGAAATACTTCCAAGATTTCCTGATATTAAATACAGCAATAGAAAATGAAATGTGTGCTGTAAAAGTTTTAATATATTTACAGTGAATACTTAATATAGTTATATCTGTAAATGATTGTAATCGCAGATAAAAATAAAATAATTGAAAGTACAATCACAAATATTCATTTCAGCACAAACATTTAATTATAGCATAAAGTAAAATGTTTTCCATAACAGTTTTTATAAATCTTTCTTTTGAAAACTTTTGTTAAATTGTATAGGTACTTTTACTTTGCACAAAATTTCATCTTACAAAAATAACTAAGATATATTTCCGTCACGCTATTCCTCTCAGTACCTCCTTCCGTTTCACACAGTTTTGAAGTCTATAATAATGGAGGGGTGAAAGACAAAATGACTCTCGCAACAATAATTTATCACTTACAATGTAATTCTAGTCTTATAAAAGACAGTAATTTACCATATAAACAGATACTATTCTTTTATGTAAGACATCTATTGTGAATAAAAATCTTTGTTTTACATAATTATAATTAATGTAAATAATATTTTTAAAATAATGAAGATTAATAATTAAATATAATATCAATGTATATTATATTTAGAAGAAAGATTTAATTTCGTGTTGAAAGCAAACTATTTTATTGACAATTAATTTTTCTATTTTTCTTTATAATTCAATGTTCATAAAAAGTCATATATATGTATATATAATATCTAGATAATTAGAATTTAAAATCTCAGTAGCATTTATTTACGTACTAACAGGTCATACAGCATAATGGTATCTCAGCTCATGTGTCTGTTTATTTATCTCCGGTAGAATCAAATGGTATCTATGTATGAGAGAGTGGAAAAAACACTGAAATTATGTTTTAAGTAGCAATTACCTCGGTATTCATTTAAGCACAGGAGAATCGCATTTTACTATAACATCAATTAGCAAAACAAATAAATTAGCAAAATTAATTAACTGCAATTAGAATATAGCCTGGATGACTCCTGAGAAGACAAATGAAGTGCCTCATAATACATCTTCGTGAGGAAATTGTGTAAATGATCCTCGTCCTCTGTTAGATACAGCATATACTCTAGATCAAGCATTACTATTAAATGAGCATTAATAAGTGTTTCGGTATGCAATAGATATATGCAATGGAAGGAATGCTTGCGAAATGCACATTGTTAATCGCCACATCAGTTCATTGTGCAACCCTTTTCAAATGATATATGGAATACCCTTATAACTTTCTTAATTTTCTTCACAAAAGTGGTATCTCTGGAAAGACTCAGAGCGAACTAATTTATTGGGCAAAGTAGTCGGCTGATAAAAATTAATGAACCTGCAAATTTGGAAATTTTCCATGAAGAATTCGATATTTTTAACTCAATTAATTCATTGTGTGTATAATTCCAGCTTTTGTTGAATTACCAGTACTCTTCTGGTCTAACACGAATGTTAAATATTCTGTGCAATAAGATCTCTGAGATACTTCAATTTGTGGAAATGTGTAGGAATACAACAGAACATTGTTTTGCTCCATCAAATTATGCTGCTCCAAATTTCTCTTATTTCATGGTTATATAACTTAACCCACTTCTTTGATCTGTTTATTAATAGAGTTTTTATAAATTACACAATGACAAAATGATTAGAAAAGTAGTACACCAATAGAAATATTCTTGGAAGGAATTGAAATTTTATGAATTGCTATGATTGCAAGAATAGTACATTAATTGAGAAACTCTTGGAATGAAAAGAAATTTTCCGGATTGTAGTATCTGAAGCTGATATGAGTCTATTCATTTTATACTTGTAAATCCTGGTGCAGATGCAATAATACTACGTTTGTTAAAATACGTTTGTATTTGTTATTAAATATGCCTTTTAATATATATTATTAAAATAAACGTTAAATAGCATTCTTAAATAAATGAGGATATGTAATATTAATATAATTAAATTGTGAATTTTTAAATATTATATTGATTTAATATATAACAATATATCACCTCTACAAACAAGAAGCATCCCCCCCCAAAAAAAAAAAAAAAAAGAATCTAACGAAATTAATTTATCTAAATTTTGGTTAACTATAATAAATTAATAAATCTTAATAATATTCGTATGAAGTTATTGCTCTTAAAGTTATTTTATAAGTAAATATTATTAAATTTTATTTTATAACTTCATTTATATTTTTATAATGTTTGCATTATGAATATGTGCTTCCAAATAGTTTATTACTTTCAGAATAATATTTACGGTGATAAATTATATAATTCTACCAGTATATAAGAAGAGAAACAAAAAGTAAGATTTTAAAAAAATTTAATGCACATAATATTTTATTTCCACGTGCATTATAGATCAATTAAATGTTAAATGAGATAAATTATTTAAAAAATCTTGGTAATGTCACATAAAAAGGTTTCATAATTGTAATCTAGACATAAAAACATAATTTAATGTTTTATCTGTAGTATATTAATTTCATTTTAGAGATATAATATACTTTTGGTGGGTCATTGCTAATTATACTATTCGTTACTCTGTATGAGCTGAAAAAAAAATATGATGTATTCTGCGCATTTTGTTTTTAAAAGAATATACTACTTTAAAATATTTTTTAAAATGTTCTTGTAATCCATAGCATATAATATAATCCCTATCACTACACGCACATATTGTGATCAATGACAGATTTCTAACTGAAGCGTAAAAGTAATTATCGTCACTAAATACAATTTTCTTTACTTTTACTTGCTGCGGAATTTTATTTTATTTCAAATAAGTTTGATTAATCTCTGGGTACTAGTTTTTCTTTGTTTTGTTACTTGCAACCAGTTATTTTTGATCATGTACCTTTTAGTTATTTCTTACAAAAGATATCAATTTATTGACAAATTATCTCTTTTGACCTTGCAATGGAAAAGATTGGAACATCATACATTATATATATATATAATGTAACTTGTGTGAGATGAGTAGTCTTTCTTGTGAGATGAAACTTTCCAACCAGCATTCGACTTTAATAGTTTCAGTATCGCTTACTGTACTAAAAAACATATTTCCAAGTTAATTAATTACTTATAGAAAGTGTTTTCATTCATAATGGCTTAACTGAAAACCACATTAAGCTTCTAAATTATCGTTAAATTTAAGGTGCTGAATAAAGTTAGATTCTCTGATGATTGCGCTGCATAAGCATAAACTTTGTGATTACAGATGATAGGAAGATCCACAAATGATAAGATGTTTAATAATAATGCTTTTCAACGAACATAAAGAAAATCACACTTTAACAGTATATTAAAATGTATTATAGCAGTAAAATTTCGCCTTATCCATCATAATATATACTATTTGTATTTCAAAGTATTTGAGAAAATATCACAAAACTAAATTATATATTTATAATAACGTCTTTAATTTACTTAGTTTATATTCAGAAGATTGACTGAAAATTTAATTTGATTATAATTTTAATGTATAGAAAAGTGTATTATTTTATTGTTTATTTATATAGTTTATCCATTTGCATTTATAGCGTGTTTGTATAACACACAATTGCTGAATAAATATAATTAAAATGTTAATTAGTTATATTAATTATAGTAGTAATGTCTTGTTTACAGTATTATCCAGGAATAGAACCTTTGTATCAGCGAGATCTTTTAGAAATGCATGTTTATCTGTCCAATATCGTTTACTGCTTTTTATGGATTTTCAATGATTCATCTTTACAGCTTAAAATAATTGGAAATTAATATTAAAAGATGTTTTCCGAATGCATAATTTAGATATAATTGTTTAGTTAAGACTATTGAATACCTAGTTCATAAGGAAATATGCTTGCTTTGATAGACAGTAAATTTTATAAACATTGAACTTTTTACAGAATACTTTCCATATTCCAAATGCAATAGTTAGTACTGTCGAATAAAAATTTTCTACATCAATGAATAGTTTTATTTTAAATTTCTAGCAATTAAAACTGCTTAGAATGATAAATATTTTTTTAAATTTTCATTGATAACCAGCAACATTGAAATTGCATAGAGTACAAAAATTCCCCTATTTTTAACTATTTACTTAAAAAAAATATTTACCACTTGTTGTAATATTATTGTATGAAAATATTTAATAACATTCATAAAATTTTGTTGTGTCGTTTAGTTTAGTATTTTCTATATTAATGAATATATATATATATATATATATATATATATATATATTTAAATTGTAGCAATTAAAATGTTTGAGAAGACATATATATTAATTTTCTTTTTGATGTTTATAACGAAGATAACACTGAAATTACATTCATTGAGAGTATGAAAAAGCCGCCAATTTTTAACTTTTTCATTGGAAAATATTTTTTATATTTATTGTAATATTATAATAAGAAAATATTTATCACCATACATAAAAAAATGCTAAATAGTAATTTTGTGACGTTTATTTTTTAACAAATATTAAAATCTGTTAATTCTTATTTTAAGTTTATGAATTCTACGCTCAGGAATTGGAACAGGGAAAATGCAAATTGGTATTATTAATTAAAAATAGCGGGATATACAATTTAGACATGAACAAAAATGCACCTTATATTTTTGTGTTTTGTAATTTATGGCCATTTGATATATTGAAAATGTTAAGCTCAGATTGACTTATTCAATGGAAATATTGATACAGACGATTTTCATAGTAGAGGGTATATACTTGTTGTGACTGCGATATATGTCCACACTTCCATTCATTGTCAGCTGCTTTCATGGGAAATTATCTTAAATGTTTGTGGAAATACGAAAACAGCTACATTTAAGTAAAAGATTTTTTAAAAAATCAGAATTGTATACCATTAACGCATATTTAATGAAGAACAGAAGAAAATACCGCAGTGCATAACGTCTTCTGAAATTTCGTTTAAAAATCATAATTTACAAATGCTTTGTGAGTGAGAATTGCGCATAGTGTAACACAATATATTGAAAACTTTCAGAATCTCGTAAGTCTTTGGCCACTTATTTATGTATTTTAAACATTTAAATGTATCAGAATTCATAAATTAAATAGTTATCACTAAGCAATTGGCCTCAGCATAAATCGTAATCTCTTTCTCACTGGATAAATATAGACTCTTATATTTTACAATTGTAATTCTCCTTTCAATTTAACTGTTGTGTTTTTTGCTAAAAATTGTTTTGTATTAATATTTTGTATTGTTATTTGTTGTAATTGTAATTATTTGTTTTTGGTGGCTTGATTATGAGAATCCCAGTTTCTCTTTCCGCTTTGATTTTTTTTTCGGACCTTCATTACCGACGTGTAGCGTTATGGTCATGTGCATTGTAGAAGTGGTACCATTTAAAATTTGCAGTCTTGACTGTTTAATTTCCATAAGGACATTTGCCCAATGACTTCCATGTTTTCCTTCAATCTGAAAACAGCATGTTTCTGAGCAGTGAAATGATAAAATCTTCAATTCTAAACTTCCAGGTGGTTGAATTCTATGTGCAGGATCAAAGAAATCTTGCCCTGCGGCATCGGAAATAGTTAGATTTTAAACCAGAAATTCAGCGTTTTCAAAACTGCTCTGTTGAAGTAAAAATATTTGTTTCTATTTTATTTTATTTTTTTATGTAATTGTCCTTTTTGTTTGAAATGACCTTCATATATTAAACTTTGTTTCTTTAGAATGGGATTAAACCTGGGCATATACTACTATACTAGTGAAATAATAATACTATATTTTTTACTTTTTAACTACATATTTATGGAAACTTTTCTTATCCCATGTTTTAAAAAGGCTATTTGTAATTATTCAAATGTTATATTTCAAAACATCCTTTATTTATTTAATATTAATATAAAAAGATTAAATTTAGATTAAGAAGATTAAATAAAGATTAAATTTATGCAAATTTTTAATCATTGCAAATTACTACATAATTTTTCAAAAGAAGAGTAAATTTTCTCATAGAAATTTATAATAAAATATGGCTGATCTGTAAAAATAAGTAAAAAAAAAAAAATTAAAGAAGGAAAATTTTTGAATGAAATAGAATCTACAATATAGACTGTAGCCAAAGAAATCTTTCGTCTATTCCTCCTCTTCCAATATTTATTCCAATCCGTTATCTCCCGTTGCAGTTCGATATCAAACAAGTCGCATAAAAAATCTTTAAATTGTTAGACGAAAACAATTCGCGTTTTAGAGAAGGAAAGCAGCTTTCACTCTCGAAAAACTATTTGATTTAAATTGAAGAATACAGAAGTGAGAAACAGGGGCATTTAAGAATATATCCTTTGCTCTATTCCCTTTAAAAAAGAATCCAAACTTCTTCAAATTCGATCCCCGGGCGATGTAAGAGGCTCCCAAAAGATTGTCTGGTGACGTAAGAGTGTAAAGTCTGCACTTTTTACAGATAACGATAAATTTAAGACAATGCTGGCTAATGCTTCCTTTTTTGATATACTTCAGCTTTTGATAGTTTAAAAGAGAAAAATGGATTCATATTTGTATTCTATATATGCGTATCCCTTTAAAACGCTAGGAGTTAAAGGAAGGAATTATTTGTACTAATTATTTAAAGAAAGTTGTAAATTATAAAAGAAAGTAATTTATAAATGGTAAAATTAACGTTAATAATAACCGTTTGAAATTGTACAAATTAGTTATTAGATGCAAATTTGATATTTTATAACTAGAAAAATTAATACGTGCAAAGACTTTTCTAAAATAAATTTTAATTTTGAAAGTCAACGGTTGATTTTATCCAATTGGAATTTCGAAATTAAGTAAAATGCTGATTACCAGACATTATGGTATGTTACAAATAAATGTATGATTTTAAATTCGGAAATAATTTTAAAAGAAACATAGTATATTTTAAAAATATATTCATGAAAATTGTTTTTTTTTTTAAATGAAAATAAAATACAAACTATACGCAAATTAAATTTGTTTCTGTAATTTTAGAAATAAATAAAATGAAAAAAAATTGCATTTATCCATAAAGCGACCATTTTTTTGCTTAGCTAATATCAATTTGAAAGCTGCACTAATTACTCGTCTACATTGCATGTTGAGTAACAAATAAAGAAAAAACAGAGGTTTCAATTTTACTATGCGCGTGCATTATAAACACAGCATGGCAAAATAAATTGATTTGATACAGATTGTATGTAATGTAATTTTCCGTTCTTAAAAAAGAATCAAAAAAGAATCCAAACTTCTTCAAATTCGATCCCCGGGCGATGTAAGAGGCTCCCAAAAGATTGTCTGGTGACGTAAGAGTGTAAAGTCTGGAGTTTAACAATTTTAAACAGATAACAATAAATTTAAAACAAATCCTTACGAATGCTTCCTTTTTTATGTCATCCGGCTTTTGATAGTTTAAAGAGAAAAATGGAATCACATTTGCATCCCATGTACGTGTATCACTTTTAAAATGCTACGAATTGAAGGAAGGAATTATTTGTGTCAACTAATTAAAGAATGCTGTAAACTATAAATGTGACGAATTTATAAACGCAGAAATTAAAGTTAATGGTAATTGTTTGAAATTGTGCAAATTAGTTATTTGATTAAAAATTTTATTTTTTTGTAATTTGAAAAAAATAATATGACGTATTTTCTAAAATAAATTTTGATTTTCAAAAAGTATACAAAGACAATGGTTGATTTTATACAATTGAAATTTGCAAATGATATTAAAACTGAAATGCTAATTACCAGACATTATGGCTAGTTACGAATAAATTTATGATTTAAAATTACGAATTATTTTTTTTAAAAACGTAGAATATTTTTATGTATATATTTATGAAAATTGTTTTTAGAATTAAATGAAAAATTAAATATAAATTATAAGACAATTAAATTTATTTCTGTAATTTTAGAAATAAAGGAAATGTCAAAAATTGATTTTATCCCGGAAAGGTTCATTTTTGGTGTAAATGATATCAATTTACGAACTGCACTAACTATTCGTCTACATTACCGTTAAGTGAGAAATAAAGAAAACGCAAGTGTCATACAGGTTTATTTTAAACGTGCATTATATTCACGTATGGCAAAATAAGGAGATTTGATACAATTTGCCTGGAATCGAATTTTTGCCATTTTCTTCAAAGCGATTCGAAATTGTAGAGAAATTAGTTATTTAATTCCACCTACCATTGCAGTTTAATTCCACCTACCATTGCAGTTTAATTCCACCTACCATTGCAGTTTAATTCCACCTACCATTGCAGTGCAATAATTCCGTCTGATATCCAGTCTAACTGGCTGAAATGCAATACAGAAATATACAGTAATTCTATACATGTTGGGGATACATGAATCAATATCAATAGATCCCTATAATTAAATTAGCAAGAGAATAAACATGATTAAACATGGGATTAAATATTAAATTAATATTAAATTAAAATTTAATCCCATGTACCAACAGGTTTGTACAACATTAGTTATGTCACTGCTTGAGTTTACGTTTGGATTCAGCATCCAATGAGGTTTAATGAGGAATCTCAGCAGGAGCCACCTCTCTACATTTCGCTTCTCAATTTAAACATTATGCAGGTTAGGTTGAAAGGCTCTGTGTTGCAACAATACTCATTTACAAAATCCAGAGTAAGTGATATTGGTAAAAGAAAAAAACAATAAATTTGCTTCAATACATAGTCAATCAAACATCATCGATATTTTAAAATGCTTAGCACTTTAACTTAATTAACATAGAAAGTTACGCATGTTTTTAAATCTTAAAATAACTGTTATTTTACGAACTTCCGAGTATTTGAAATAATCTATTTTCATCAAGAACTTTTCCAAAAACTACAATTTTCTTCCTTGAAGAAATTTATTGCTTGTTACTGCTTGTATTCATTTCTGTCGTCGTATAAATCAAGACAATTTCTCTTGTAGACTTCGGTGGAAATATTTTGTTATCCAATGTTAATTTAATATAAATCTTAAACACTTATAGAAAAACAAAAATAAAAATAAAATTGAATAAAGTACGATGTCTACTAGAAGAAAGAGAATGAGAATAAATTAAATTCTATTTTTTTAATGAATGATTTACAAAGACTTTAGTGTCATTTCTTACTCGTGCATTATCTGCGTATTAAGTTTGAAGGCACATATTATTTGTTAACATAATTTATTTCACTGCTTTTAATAAATTCTTCTAACTTTGGAAACGGAAATGAAAAGTATTCTTTATTGCTGACATGTAACAACAATAAATTACAATTGTGGTACGTTAATGTTGATCTTTAAGAGTATTATTTTTATTTGTTAAATGAGTTTTGTTTTGGCTAAAGGAGAAACATTTTTGCAAAATGTTTTCAAACAGAAAAGGAATGTTGTATGATAAAAATGCAAATATGCAAATAAAGATCTATTAAATGAGTATCATTTATTATTTTCTTATTCTATGATTTATTTTATTTCTCCGAGATTATTAAACTATCCTACCAGGAAATAATATAATTTTTAACAAATAAACATTTCAATCAAGAAATTGAAATATTATGGCTATTAATGTATAAAAAGAATACACAAGGAGGTTTATGTTAATTTAAATAAATGTAAGCACGACATTACTTCTCTAACCGATGGTGTAACTCTCAACATATGCATTAAAAATAATACCGACATATTTAGTTTATTGAAATTTTAATAGATTTACTAGAATTAAAAACTTATTCTATTTAAATTCATTGTAATATTAAAGAACATGTTTGAAAAGAAAAGTTTAAGCTTTGTAGAAACATCTGGGCATGACGCGTTAATTTTACTAAAATTCCCTTTTATTGAAATCTCTTACTTCAGGGCAAACTAATAGCTGTACTACAAAAATTCATTCAGCGAAAAAGTTTTAATTAAATCTCTTTTTTGAGTACCCGAGGCACAATTTATACTAAACTCCTATATTGGAAATTTTTCTGTTAAAAATTCTGATTGTTTGATATCCTATGACTATGAACATGAAGTATTTTAATATCTGCGAAATTTTTAAAAATTCCACACTGTATTTATAAAAACGAGAATAGCAAAAATGGAAAAGATTCTCTATATTTTTTTTAATTATGTTCATGATTTTAAAGAATGTAACAAAATTTCAACAGGATACAATGAAATTTACCATTTTTAAAATAGGAAAACTTGTATTATTATAAAATACGTGTAATACAATATCGATCATTCAACTGAGTGTCGCTGAACTCCAAAACAAATTTAGAGAGCATTTTTGTGTTATTTATTTATTTTTGAATTGTTGCTTTCACAGCAAATATCTGTGATATTATTTAAACTGCATAAATTTTTCTTTAAATTTAAAATCTCTTTTTTTTTTTTTGAATGTGTATTAATTTAACACTTTGTTTTATTGTAATTTATTCAAGCCAAGTTTAAAATCTATTTACTAATGTACCCAAAAAAAGTAAGGCCAATTATTTTTTTTTTCAAAAACTCTTTATTCGTTCTGTTTTTCACATTCATTCACAATAAATTTATTTCATCGTTTTCAAAGTAATCCCCTCCAGACACAATGCACTTATGTAATCTTTTTTCCAATTCGCAATGCATGCTAAAATGTCATCAGCAGGAATGGCCTTCAAAGCGAGCTGCGATTCACGTTGAATCTCTGCAATCGAGTCAAAACGGTGTCCCCGGTGGTCGTTTGAGTTTAGGGAATAGTCAGAAGTTTCACGGAGTGAATACGGTGGTTGTAGAACGACATGGGTTTCATTTTTGGCGAAGAAGTCACGAAGAATCGATGCAGTGTGAGTTGGCGCATTCAGTGTTTTAGGTACCAATCGAGATTAAATTAATAATATGACAGCCCCTAAAAATAGTAATCATTTTTGGATATGATTATAAAGACAGTATTCTAAAGCATACTTCTCTTTTTGTATTGGGTAATTTTAAAACTCGAAACAATGTCGAAGCCTCAGATTTTGATAGAAATAAGAAACAAATTGTATCTTGGTGTTTCTTAATTTCAACTCATCAATGCTGTGTTTATCTCTGATATTTTAGAGTTATCTATAAGGTTTGAATAATTTTTGCACATTAGAAACTTGCAACACTCATTTTACCATTAATATTATTTTATGATGATTAAATAAATACATTTAAATCCCAATTATATCCAAAATAATATAATAAAATAAATTTCCAGTTACAATTTGAGGCTCACAAAAAAGATAATCAACTTTAAACTGAAGTTTAAACTGTGGGACAAAACATTCAATTCAATTGGAGCAACATTTTTTAAATCCCTTCAATGTTATTTTTTCAATTCTTCCAACATTTTTAAATGCATTGCTATAATTTTTTCTTAACTGAAGAAATTATTAATGACATTCTTTAAATTTCTGATTGGATTTCCTAAAATATTCTCTTAGAAGCAGTGAAAAAATCGAATTTTATAAAAAAAGTGAACATAATTAATGTCACCTTTAAAATAATATTCCTAATTCTTTGGGGAGGGGGGTTCTCTTAAAAGGAATTTCTACGAGTTGAAAGCTGCAATAATTTTGAAGAACAAACTTAGGAAATGATAAATTATAAAATAATAATTTTGACTGCTTTTAAAGTTATTTTCAATAGTAAAACTTATTTTGTATAATTAGAACACACTATCACATTGCAAAAAGCTGTTTGAGAATCGAGTCTTTGAAGAACATATCAAAGATTTTTCTAAATGATATTATTAATTTCGTAATGTAAAAATAATTTATCATTCTCATAAAAATTTTTGTATAATTACCCATAAATTGCAAGGGAATTACGATATTCTTTTACGAATGTCTGGAATATTTTTTGCTATACAGAGAATATGACGCAGCTAAAGAAATGTATATTAAAATTATTTTCTACCGTTATGGAATTTGCTTTGGATTGTTTCGAATAACTGCCACGTTTAAATTTTATATGGAAGATAATACAGAAAATACTCCTCAGACATTCAAAATTAAAATGAATCTATTGTCACTCATCTTAATTACATATTTCCAAAAAACATAGACAGTCTAAGTATGAAACAATAGAATTTGGGTCGGCTTACACATAATAAAAGACGGATATACGAAAATTCTTTAGCATAGTATAAGGTAAAATTTTAATTCAATTTATTGTTTATTTAAATCGTAATTTTATTCACATTATTAATATATTTCTGTTATTTTCTGCCTGAAAAACAGAATCTTTGACGGAAAACCGTTTTTCATTTTCCTTCAGTTTAAAATAAATTTTCTTTAAAATTAATTGCAAGTCTGTTTTCGATTGTATTTTTTTTTAATTCAGGTACAATTTTAAGTTCTCTATAATATATTTACACGTTTAATAGCATTTTTCGAATTATGTCATGAATAGTTTTCCTTGTTATATTTAAACATTACAAAATAATAGATTATCGGCAGAAATGAATAGAACCGAATACAAAGTTGCTTCAAAAATAACGATATTGAGCGATGATAGTAAATTACATTTTGCGTTATTTTTTTTTTTTTTTTTTTTTTAGTAAGTGAATATTTTTGTTCTTTGATGCTAATATAGGGAAAGATGATGGATTGGCATTATTCGCTTCAAAACTGTCGACTTAAAGAAAAATATCGCGATCTTTTAGACGATATTGCCTTTAGAAGAATTCATTAACTGCCGATGGTGATGAAAAAATATTCATAAGCTATAATGATGAATACTGTATGTGCATTCTGAAGAGACGTGACATGAAGTGAAAGAACCACTTCAGCGTAAGAGTTTTTGGGCGTGGAGCTCACATTCGTTAATATTCTTCCTTAAATCCCCAGCACAACTCGGAGGCATTAATGAATATTCTTGAGAAGAAGTATTGAAGAATATGCATTAACATACTTAAGGAGGAAAATGCGGTCCGTCTCACAAAATTACAGTATACATGTGATAACAATGTAGAAACTCGTTGCTGGATTCATGAATCATCTTTATCGTAAATAAAAGTAAACTTTCTGTCGTGTTGTAGAATGTACTTTCATTTATTATATTATATATATTTTGGGGATTTCATTTAAAGCAATTTAGTTAACAACTAAATTGTATTGGTAAATTTATTACTGGAAAAAGGGTATTACAAGGAAATTCCTGAAAGCATTTTTAAAAGAATTATTTTTCTACATTATATATATATATATATATTAAATAGTTAATTGATGAATGTATTGTTTACGTAAATACTGTTATTATGTATATATATTATCAAATAAATAATTTTGAGTAGCATAAAAAAGAGATAAACAATTAATATTTCTTAATGAATATGAAATAAATTGTACTAGACAATTAGATGATTAACGATTTTTACTTCAATGCAAGAGTCTCTTACCTCTTAAAAAATTCTGAAATAAATTTATCTATTATTAAAAGATTAGATTGCATAAATATCTGTTTAAAAGCATATGAATCTTAAATTATCGATGCAATGTTTCAGACAACATGATTTAACATTTCTGTCTACGAAATTTAATGGGAAACTGAGTAAAATGAATTATTCCACTTGATTTTATTTTTTTATAAACCTTAAAAAACATAAAAAATTCTGTAAGACGTATATTTATTTAATTGATTTCAAAATGTTATTTCAGTTTAATTATTATAATTACTAAAGAAATATGTTTTAAATTCGTAAAATTTCTTGAATTTCTTTTCTTTATGTTTTAAGCAAAATAAAATATTTATTACATAAAATGAGTTTGCTTATTATGAAATAATTTTCAAAAAATATATTTTAATGCCGTTAAAAAAGGGAGAAATTTCAGATTATAAGAATCGAATGCAAACATGTATAGAAGTTTTGCTTAGTTCGAATGGAGCCTAGAGAATTTGGCATTTAAATTTCAACTTGAAATGAATATTGTTTATTTACCAAATAAATACTTTAATTTATTAAAAAATACTACTTCAAAGAGTATCATAAAAATATTGAATTATATTTTATTTCTAATTTAACTATTTCTTTCTTAAAGATGTTTAAAAAACTTATTATTTAGATTTTTCACAGGCAATTTATCTTTTTCAGAAAATGATTACTTTTTTTACTGAAATTTGGTTTAATTACTTTAAGTCTATGTTATAGATTAACAGGGTGTCTATTGTTTTTAATTAAATAATAAAAAAATTAATTTCAATAACTAGGTATTGATTATTACAATAATTTTAAACAAGAAGTTTCTCGAGAAATTATCTTGATACACAGTTAATGATAACTATTTTCATTTAATGTCAATCTGCCTATTATTGTTCCAATTCTGCCTCAATTGAACTCACATATCTGCCATTATAGCGGCGAGTGGTCGTCGAAGTGCGTGACTTTGAAAACTACAAATAGCTCTAGGTATTAAGGTTTCTATCATCAACATTGCACAAACATGTTTCGTAGCTTATTGGAAAACGAGCAAAAATGTTTTAACTTGTGATAATTAAAAATTGATTAAAAATATTTTTTACAATAATATAAAAAAATTTTTTATCAATATTATTTTAATACCTGCAAATTTCTTTAAAAAATTACAAATTGAAGAAAATTGATGTACTGTGACGCAACTTGCATAATATCTATTTGTATATAAATGCACGTTTCCTTATCTGTTACATAACTTTAAAACTTCGTGCAAACTTTGTTCGAAAATGAACTTTTCTCCGCTGTGTCGAATTATTGATTATAAATTGTGTACGAATTATCTGTTATGGATTGCCTATACAAATAATTAAATTATTTTAAGATAAAATATTAATTGAATAACTGTAATATTAGAAAAATATAATGAAACATATCTATTAAACAAAGTTTAAATATTTAAATAAATTAATGTATGAATTACACTGTTGTGTACGATAATGTATTAATTTGGATATCAATATATTATGCAAAATGTGCCACTTATTATTAATTAACCAGAATTATTTAATATAAATAATTATGTAAATCTCAACTAAAACATTAATTTTATTCATATAGTCTATAGTAATAATTATTATATATGCTTTTTAATATATATTGTTATAATTAACGTTAAAATGTGCATTCTTACATAAATGACGATATGTAATATTAACCTAATTAAAATGTAAAATTTTAAATATTATATTGTATTAATATATACTGTATATTTCCTCTAAAAATGAATAGAACCCCCCTCCTCGCCCCAAAAAATATCTAACAAATTTATATTATCTAAATTTGGGTTACCTAAAATAAATTAATAAATCTTAATAATATGAAGTTATTACTCTTAAGTTATTTTATAAGTAAATATTAATTAAATTTTATTTTATAGCTTTATTTTAATTTTATTTTTTAACATGTTTACTTTAATTTATTTGTTTATTTTTTTATTTGTGCTTCAAAATAGTTTATTTCATTCAGAACAACATTTACACTGATTGTTAATAATTGTCTTTAATTCTACTCGTATATAAAAGATTAAAAAAAATGTATGATTTAAAAAAAAAAAAATTTAAATTATCTGTTATATTAGTTTATATCTACGGTTATTATAGATCAATTAAATGTTAAATGAGATAAAGTATTTAAAAAAATCTTAATATTGACAAAAAAAAAAAATAAAATGAATATTTTGAATGAGATAGGATAGACAATATAGATAACAGCATAAGACAGTTTTCGTCTATTCCTCCTCTTCAATATTTAGTCAATCCGTTATCTCCCGTTGCAGTTCGATATCAAACTTGTGATAAAATTTTAAAATGTTTATGTGCTTTAACTTAGTTAACGTAAAAAATTGAAAAATTATTTTTAAATATACATTTCTTATATAAATTGTGTACGAATTTTAAATCTTAACATAACATTATTTTAACAGTTTGAATTTATTTTCATCAGGAACTTTCCACGGACTATAAACGTGTGTAATTGAACAAGCGTTGATCCTCACAAGTGGTCGATTCTATCCTGTTGAGGCAAAAATGTCTGTTATGTACGAAATTGTGTACGAATTATCTGTTATGTATCTGTTTTTGTACGAAAATGTCTCTTATGCACAGTCAATCTGCTTGATGGGTAATATCCTAGATGTGTTTGATTCACCACTCCTGGAATGTGGGCCAGTTGCTCTGAAAGTCTTCCCAAAGGAAAATAATGACCATCTATCTATTATTTTGGAACTGTATGTGATGTAGAATGCAG
>BPLR01008489.1:0-21810 GCA_021605095.1 Caerostris extrusa | reverse complement strand
ATTGGTTAGTTGCATTCAAATAGTTAGTTTATGAAGGTTTTTTTTTTAATTATCTTTATAATGAGTAGAATAATTATAATAAATTATAATAGCTAATTTTTAATTTTCCCTTTCAAATAAGTGCAGACGCAATTAATGGTAAAACAAAACTATATATTCCAAAAATTATATATATATATATATATATATATATGTGTGTAGGTACATATTCTAAAAAATTTATTAAAAATATAATATATATAATTTTAATTTATAAAATTTTCAAGCATTCGCTTTGTTATTATCAGTCCAATTTTACTCTAAAACAATTTGACATTCTCGACTTTTGTTTCCCATTTTTTGTGATTTTAAACATGAGTTTTTCGAGCATTTCAGCAAATATTTTGTGACAATTTCGAGCTAAATTAACGTCATTCCAGTAAACTACAAATGACTAAGGGAAAGAAAAGTTGCTTTCCTTCATAGACATTTACACATAAGTTTAGTATATGTTATTAATGTTGAGTTATATTTTACATTATTTGTTTATTTCATGCATGCAGAATTTTAAAAAAATCTGGATTAAACCCGTAGTAAAGCACTATTATGAATATGTATCTTACATTTTCTTTAAGAAATGTTAATTTTTGTGTACTTATTATATATATATTTTTAAACTTTAATTTCATTACGTAAAATATGGAATTTAATATTTAATTATGGTTTTATTTTATTTAAATACCAAATTACATTTCTTATTTTTTAATTCCGGGATATTTTTTATTTCAGTGATTAAAATTTATTGGTTTTCTCAATGATTAAAGAGAAAACAAAACCAACAAAAAAGGAATCAAATATTATAAGGTTTTTTACTTATTTATCAGGATTAATGGAGTCTACAGTATTTACGTATTTTTTGGTATAACAGTTCTCTTTAAATCAATAATACTTCACGCTTGGCGATCAATTATTTTTTTTAATTTGATGCTCAAATTTTTTTTCTCAAAATGTGGTCCAAGTAAGTTACACAAAATCATACACCCGTAAATTAAATGAATATCAATATATAGGGAGAATAAAAGGAAAGATTGTTGATGATGTGTTAAAGTTAATGTTTTTTTAATTTCATATTTTATATAAAGTTACTTTTATATATAATATTATATATATATATATAAAAAAAAGTTAAAACTATTACCAGTTATTTTCACGTTCAAGTTATTGTCATATAACAATGTTTTTAACTTTTACTAAATCATTAACAGCTAGAACGATAGTCATAATGTAGATTCAACGTTATCCAGGGAAGAGTTGGAATACTTCTACGCTGCACACATATTACACCACCACAATTTTTTAAAAGTACCCTAAAAACTGCCTACATAGGTTCGCACTTTCCTTCCCTTTTCCACTAGCCCAACTGAAAAAGTTTCTGGCCTACTGATTTATCTATCCCGATTCGTGGTTTGGTTTGTCACTTCACGGTCATTTTGTGCACACTTTGCGCTAATTAGACCGGGACCTACAGTTTAAAGTGAATTTCGAACCACTAACACACATCCCCATCACCGCCAGGTTTCGAACCTGAAGCCTGTGGTACTAACAAATAACATGCTGGAGGGCTAAGGTTCGAATCCGATGATAGCGTGCATTGAAGTAACTGCTTTCAGAAGGAGACGCGATGGTGATTGTGACAACATATTTAAAGCGTCTTGAACTGATAGTCAGTGGTAGGAGTTTTCCGATTTTCTCCCATACTGCACACAAATGCGGTGTAGCTACTTCTAAAAGTATTTCCAGAAGGTAATGTTCTCCCCGGTCTAATGTTTTTGTATGTGGATCATGACGCCTACCTATGTGCAACAACAAATTTATCGCATAAAGTGAGGAATTTTCGATTTGGCAAAGCTTTATGGGGTTCGAACCAGTCTCCCTAGTTTGAAACCCTAATCCACTATCAACTAGATTGCTTTTACCTGAAGTAAAAATAAGTAAGCATAAATAGTGAAAATAATTTGAGTGAATAATATTAAAATAGCAATAAAAATATTGTGAAATGAAATATATGAACTAAAAAAACATTTTTCGAATTATATTTTAAAGGAATTATATTGCAAAGTATTTAATTCATAAGAAAAAGTTGGGGTTATTTTTTGTTAATAATTTTCTGTAATATAATAATCTAATTTTTTCTTCTTCTAATATTTCCTGTGGTGAATAGATTACTAAATATAGTAAACACAAATCTTTCTAATAATATATTTAATTTTATTAATTAATATATATTTTTTAAAAATAATTTAGTAGAAATGTCATTTGTCTTTTAATAAATAATATTTCTAAGAATTTCCAATGTTATCAACTTTTAGTTTTTAATGTTTGAACTCAAAAACTTTCGTATTCTTTGATTTTAATTGATATCTAATAATTGATGTCTCAGTTAGAAAATTTTTTTTTAATTTTCTTAAAGGTATAATTTAATAACAGTGAGCTTTTTAAAAATTCTTAAGGAATTATTCATTTGTCTAACATGCATGCATACATAAAAAAACATGTAAAGTGAAATCTAAGAACAACTGGAAAATTAATTGAAAGGTTTATTTTGAAAATTTAATTAATGAATCAAAGATTCTATATTTTTTGAACAAAATTTGGATCACTTTTTAAAATGTTCCCTCTTTTTTTTTATGTGAAGCACTTTTAATTCAAAGATATCTTTATACGTGTTTAGTAAAAAAATTTTAAAGTTAAAAGCGTTTCAATTTTTTTGACAGCATCTCTTCGATCATTATTTTTCCTGAACGTTTTAAATCCTCTCAAAAGAAACTTATACTTCCTTCGAACCATTTTTATGCTCACAACCTTTAAAAAAATGTTCTTTTAGGGCTTTTTAATCAAACACTTTTATCGCTGTCTGGATTTTATTTTTCTCGAAAATGGCAAAGACATTTTAATAAGTTATCTTTGGTTCGGCAGCTCTGGCAACAGAGAATTTTTATTCAACGAATTAAATGTTGCCAGCGTTGAATTAAATTTTGCTATTGTGCGATTCTGTTACGCAGACGATAAAGATTCACGCAGAAATATTTTTAGAAATGTTATCGAAAAGAGTTAAAAGCTTAATCGATTCAATCTAATAGAATGTACATGTGCTATTTTGGTAAAAAAAAAAAGATATCAGATACTACGGTTAAATTTTTTTTACCCGGTTCCTGGCTCAGGGGTAACATGCGCCGATGGTGAGCATTAGGGCGGATGTTGAATCCGCTGGTGGTATTGCTGTAGACACTTTCAAAAACAAGGAGTCTCGATGGCTCTGTCGAGCGTTGAATCAGTTACAACAAATTTCTTTTTGATTTTACACATTTTATTTTATTAATACTTTTTAGTAGTTGCGGGGCCTGGTGGCCAATTGGCTAGCACTCTGGCGCTCAGTACCACAGAGTGGAGTCCCGGCGGTGTCATGGATGTTTTTAGTGGTTGGGAATCCGCTTTAAATCGTAGGACCCGGTCTTACAGGATCGTAGAGCGTTGCGGGGCATTCGTTACTCCGCGTCCGTGGCTTATCTTCATGCTACACGCACCCCCTGGGTAGCGTTAAGGGAGTAACGTCAATGCAGTCCTTATGGCATAAAAAATCACTGTCTATGTATTTGCTAGCTGCATCAGAAAAGCCAGCTGCAAAAAAAAAAAAAAAAAAAAAAAAAAATGTTTTTACAGCAAAAAAAAAAAAAAAACAATTATAATTGTGTTTGTTAATTATTTTATTTATCTAAATATTTGCCATAGCCCTGATGGCCGAGTGACTAGCTCTCTGGCGCACAGATTTCAGGTTCGAGTCCCGATGGTGCCGTGGTTGGTTGTAGTGATTTGGAATCCACTTTAAACCCGTCTTATAACGGTAACCCATCCTTTAAGCACTTACACGTTCTCGTATAATGACCGTTGGGCTTAGGGCTGACAACCCTACCCCGTAAAATGAAAACATCCCCTGTCTCGAAATCTGGCAGTAGGCAGACGGCCTTGGCTTACCGTGTTACTGCTGTACCTTTGAGAAAAGAAGAAATATTAGGAATAAAAAAGGGATAATTCTTTTGATCCCAATTCATAAACTTTTTAATGAAAAAAATTCAAAACCTCATTAAATTAAAGAAATTCGAATTAAGTAAAAATATAAAAATTATTATTTAATGTTTAAAATGTAATAAAATTCACCATAATGAAATGATAAATCTATTTCAATTAAAGTTAATTAGAATTTTAATTTTAATATACTAAACGTTACTAAATCATTTGAAAACTTAATGATAACTGAAAATTATTATTTGATAGATAGAAATATGTGTTATAAAGAATTTAAAAAATTGTTTTAATTTTAAAAAATTAAAAAAGTAATTGAAAACGCCATTGAATTACTACATACTTCTGTTGAAAAAAATGGAATATTAATAACGAATAATATTACTTGAATAAATGACAGTTTTTAAATAAAGAAAACTAATTAAATAAAATCTCTTACTTAATTTCTCTCTTATAAACATACATAATACATATTAAAAATTTGAAAAGAAATGTATAATTTTTTATAAAATTTTCAAAAATTTAACCTGAATTCCTGAATAATTCGCTTAAAAGCAAAATTAATTGTAACACTTTATTGGAAAAACTTATGAAGCCTTTGTTTTTAAGGCTATCATTTTTTTTGATAACATATTTTTTTTCTTTGCTCTCTTAACATGTCACTTCGTACCATGTCATGTTCAATGATTATAATCAAATTTAATGAGACCATTATAACCCCAGATACATTATAAAAACTGAATGAAAATGATAGGCACGAAACAGTAATTGTTGGATAATTTCCATCCTGTTCTTGTTATACAAAAAAAAAGAAATAAATAAAAGTTTTTGAAAATGTCATTAAATTACTACACATTTCTGTTGAAAAAAATTGGAATATTAATATCAAATGTTATTACTTGCATAAATGACAGTTTTTAAATGAAGTAGGAATATAATAAATATTTTAAACTGAAAAAAAAACTGTTTGCTTCGATTGCATATTAATTTTTATTGACAAAGCTATTTTTTTAAAATAACACACACACACACACACACACACACACACACACATATATATATATATATATATTATATAAACTGATATATATATATATATATATATATATATATATACATATATATATTATATATACAATATATACATATTACATATACATATATACATACATATATACATATATACATATACATATATATATATATACATATACATATATATATATATACATATACATATATATATATATATACATATATATATATATATATATATATATATATATATGTATATATATATATAACAGTAAATTACAGTGTGCAGGTTGAACAATCAGATTGTAACTAGGTGTGGTTGGGATAGGTTAATTGAGGCCCAGGGAGAACTCAGAACTTTATTTGCACACACGCAAACATACAATTAGAGATATATAATATTTAACCCATTTAAAGACATAATTAAAGCATCGTGGAAGGATTCCACTTCTATGCCGAAAACCCGATAACTCAGCTACACGCAGGATACGCAAAATATACTTCTTCGGGTGAGAATTTGTGGGCCAACTAATGCGCCAGGATGCTCTAAATATGCTTTCTGTTAGGATGAGTGACTGTAAGGTAAGCGTTTCACTGTCACAGTTATACTTCCTCTCGGGGGAAAGTCTCGAGGCCAACTGATCATTTCACCTCAACGCCAAAGGGGTCGCTCTTGCCAATGTGTAGCAGGGAGCCCGCTTACAAAAATATAAATAAAATGTCTAATCCTGTGGTTATTGATATTACCCGAAATAAAAAAAATTTAGAATACTAATTTTATGAATCTTTTAATATTTTTAATAAACAGAACATAATTTTAAAAGTTCAAGTTCATATTGCGAAATTTATGTCACTAAGACTTGAATTATTTTACATTTACTTTATTTTTTTATTTTTATCGACTCATACATCTAACGTTATAATATTTTTAAAGCAATGTTATATAATGTAGAGCAAAATATTATGACATTTGAATTTTCATTCATTTTATTGCTGTTCTATTTTGTAGTAAATAATTCGTCGATAATTTTTTTTTTTTCATTTAAATAATTTCAATTTAAAGGGGCCCGAATGGCCAAGGGTTAGCGCTCTGGCGCTCGGTACCATAGGTGTCGGGTTCGAGTCCCGGTGGTGCCATGGATGTTTGTAGGGGTTCGGAATCTACTTTAAATCGTAGGTCCCGGTCAAACAGGATCGTAGAGGTTTGCGGGGGTAGTGTTACTCCGCGTCCGTTGTTTATCTTCAAGCTACACACACCTCCTGAGTAGTGCTAAGTGAATAACGTCGGTGCAGGGCTGTCTTAAGGCATCCAAGGCAAGTGTCTAAGTGTTTGCCAGCTGCATTAGAACAACAAAAAAAAAACTAATTTAAAGAAAGTGTATTTTAACCTCGACATAAATGTCATTAAAATGGACATTATACATACTTAAACCTTATATGAATACTTAGGCTGAAATTTAGTATAATTTATCTCTTTATATAGGGTACAATAAAGTCTAAGAAACGTGTCATTTGGTGTTACTATTTATAGCTAATACAGACAAATTGTTATTTTAAGTGACAGCAACTTCAGTCAATTGGCCGAATCCATTGAGAGAACCAAATTTGACCTTCCCGTAATATTAACAATTTGTTCCGTTCTATATCACTTAATACAAGTCTAGAACAACGTTTCTAGAATAGAAGATTTCACTTGTGATCTTGTTGCCGATGAAAATGAAATTCAATGAAGAATAACTATGGTTGCTAGTTTCTGAGAGTTTTTGGAAAACTTATACGAAATGATTACTAGGAAAAAAAATTAATTTTAAAGAAAATTGATAAAAATAGTCTGATATTATTTTATTTATTCAGTCAGATGATCTTCAGAAAAAAGAAGTAATATACTATTTGAATTCTAACCTTTTTGTTTATGATAAGAGATTTTGTTGTGATCCCAAACGGATGTTAATCTCACTGTTTATTATTTTAGTAATTTGGAATAAAAAAAAAAAGATTAAAGTGCTTGTTTTGAAGTGGAACAAATTATTGAAGAGTGAATTGAGTGGAGAATATTTGACTGCTCAATTATGAGTAAAAAACAGTTTGTTTAGAAAAGTTTATTTTTTAAAAAGAAAGTTTAATAAAATTTGATAATGGATTTGATCTCAAAAATTTTTAAACCACTTCAATTTTTGAATTATGTTCATATTTTTAGTGGAATGAGTTATAGTATATGCTACAAAAGTTGTCAGTGAACTTTTTTAATACTTTCTTTGCCAAACTAACTAACTTATTCCATTATTTGGGGCCTGATGGCCGAGTGACTAGCGCTCGGTACGCCAGGTTTCGAGTACGAGTCCAGGCGGTGCCATGGATGTTTGTACTGGTTTGGAATCCATTTTATTGTAGGTCCCTATCTAATTTGCCAATAAGCAGACGGCCTTATCCCACAGTAGGGCTGTTTCACCAATGATGATGATGATTCCATTAGTTTAATTAAAAAAATTGTTTGTAATACTTACGATGGAATTTATCTGATGATACTTATACCAATCTCAATATCAAAAGTTTTTAAAGAAAACTTTAGTTCGCCGCTTTTTATGAATGGATGCAGGTTTCCATTCATAATAATAATCACTCTTGAAAAATATGTTAGTTTACAAATATTTACTAGTACGAGTAGATTTCGTATGCATAAAAATCTCTTTTCTACTCCATCAGTTCTTTTAAATGAATAATTCAACATGCAAACACTGCCATTCAAACAAATTTGGAACAGAAAAATTCTATTCCAAAAATATACCGTCTGCCTATTTTTAACATAGTACAGCTGACGCAATTGGTACATACGTAACGCATGCGCTGCAGACGTATTTCAAGTTCGACGACGCCTACGATTCAAAGTATGAGTTGATTTTCTTCTGTTGTATTTTTGTGTGAGCGTCAGTCTGAAAGATTTACGTCCGTTGCCTTGGTGATTGAACTTCAGGTGACGAATTTACGACGCATAACTGCCAACTCTTGTACCTACATCAGAAGTTGCACTGGAGGAGAAACACAGAAAGACGCGCCATTTTTGGAAAAGGAAAACACCTGTTTTGCATTTTAGAGTGACTGTTGAACAAACAGGGGTGCAATAAATTGAAATTCTCTTCAAGTACTTTCTTGGAAATGTTTCAACGACACGTTTCTTGACATCATCTTCATTGACATCAGGAAATGAAAACTGAAACTCTTGAAGATGATGAAAGTCGAGAAACCGATTTTTGAATCATCTTTAAAATTTGTTTCTTTTCGTAATGTAGGATATGTTTTAATCGATGGGTCAACTAGTGTGTGGATAACAATTCATATTCTTTTTATAAATGGATATTATTTTATACTTATCTATAAAGTAACAACAATATTATTTTAAAATATTATATATATTAAACATTATTAATTTAGGTTAATCAGTTAACCTAAATTACAGTAACTAGAATTTGAATAAGATATTTCACGGTAACTTGAATTTGAATCAGTTAGTGAAAGTTTTACAGTATTGTACTTTCAATTCCCTGTAAGGTAAAGTTCTAGAAAATCTGAACAATTACCATAGTTTACAGTTCTGAGAAAATGACTAAAAAAATGTAACAACGCAAACAACGCGAAAATTCAACAGTGCAAACAACGCGAAAATTCAACAGTGCAAACAAAGTGAAAATTCAACAATGCAAACAACTTATTCAACAATGCAAACAATTCGAATATTCAACAATGCAAACAATTCAAATATTCAACAATGAAAACAATTCGAATAGTCAACAATGCAAACAATTCGAATGTTCAACAATGAAAAACAAACATACAAACCCTTAAAACATTCAACAATGCAAATGAGTGATGCAAAGAATTCGATTATTCAACAATGCAAACAATTCGAAAATTCAACAATGCAAACTATTCGAATATTCAACAATGCAAACTATTCGCAAACAAACAATTCGAAAATTCAACAATGAATATTCAATATTCAACAATGCAAACTATTCGAATATTCAACAATGCAAACAATTCGAATGTTCAACAAGGAGAACAATTCGAATATTCAACAATGTAAACAATTCGAATATTCAACAATGAAAAGAAACATACAAACCCTTAAAACATTCAACAATGCAAACGAGTGATGCAAAATTCGAATATTCAACAATAAAAGAAACATACAAACCCTCAAAACAAACAATGCAAACGAGTGATGCAAAGAATTCGAATATTCAACAATGCAAACAATTCGAATATTCAACAATGCAAACTATTCGAATATTCAAAAAATATACAAACCCTTAAAAAAATTCAACAATGCAAACGAGCGATGCAAACAATTCGAAAATTCAACCATGCAAACAATCCAAAAAAAAATGAATAAAGCAAACAATTCGAAAACCCAGTGACAAATTGTACCAGTGTATAAATTGTAATTTATCTTTTTATAATAAAACATGAAAATTAAAACCAGATACAAATTTATGTACACTTACATTAGACTGTCACAATTACTATATTTTACCTTCCGGAAAGACAGTAAAAAATGGACAAGCTGCAAGTAAAATTTATATTCAGTATTGAATTTTAATTTTATGTTATTTTATTTATAACTGTATCTGTAACATTTCGATTCTGTTTCAATATTAACTGTACGGCAGCATACTTTAATTCTGTATAGTACTTTTTTTTTTTTTCTCGTTTGTTACTTTACCTTTACAATAAAGCGGTTAGCGGTGGTATCTCAATTTTCACCGTGTTACAGCGAAGTCAGATTGCAAAAAATTCTAAAATTCGCTTGCAGAACCTATTGGAGAGAAAAACCACAACCGCAACCGCTATGATTGTGAATAGTTTCAACTTGGAAGTGAAACGATATTTTATAACTACTTCTTGCATGTTGCAACGAAAGGATTATAAAAAGAAAAAAACTATCAATTTGTTTTAACAGGATTGAACAGAATGATTTTTGTTTAAAATTGCATTGCGGTTATCAAATATACAAAGAGGCAAAACATTATGACCACCTGTCAATAACGAGTTGGCCCACCTTTGGCGCGCAACACAACTTCAACCTGCCTTGGCATGGATTAATACCACCACTTAATACCAGTTAAATACCACTTCCACCTGATCATGTGCCTTCCACGTCATCCAGGCGAGTTCATTGAAAAATGTAGGGGTGGTCATAATGTTTTGGCTCTTGAGTGTAAGTGATAATAGAGAGTTTTTCCATAACGTTTTTTTATCGTCCGATATTTTTCTTCCTAGCGCTCATGCTCATAGGAATAGCTCAGTAGTGAAGTATTACAGATAGCATGCGCAATAGGTACAAAGTTATGCGCGCTAGGAAGAAAAATATCGGACGATAAAAACGTTATGCAAAATTCTCCAATATTTCTGTATTTCTTATAATAAGGCTTTACGGCATAGTTTGAAATAATCCATGAATTTCAGAGGACAAAAATCATTTTTATTTTTAATGACATCTCATTAAATTCAGTACTTTTCGTATATAAATTTATATAATGATTTATAAAACTGTTAATATTTGTGATAAAAAAAAAAAACAAACTCTATATAACAAATTGTTTTCTACGTGGCATAAGACAAACAATGTCAGTGTCTCCTACTCTTAGGATTTAATTGAAATTGGGTCGGAAACGTTGTCATGGTTACCGCTTAAAGAAAGAAATCATTAAGAACTTTCGGATCGCAAAGATGATAAGCCGTATCATTATGATTTCAAAACAAAAGTATTGTTTAGGAAAGAAAAGACAAATAATGACATCTCATTTAAATCTGTGAATCTTATTCATTCAAAGAGTGATTGTGTTTGTATTGTTCCGGATATGCTTTCAAGACAATTAAAGAGAATTATAATATTTGAGAGGATTTTAAAATTAAATGAACGTAATATACTCTATATGAGTGTGGTTATATTAAAGTTTTCTTTTTTCAATTCCTACTTTTAGCTCACACTCTTCCTATATATATCTTGTTCAAATTTTCAATCCTTCATAAAATGCTTTTTATTCATCCATTCAAGTTCAAATACATTTTTTTTTTGAACTTGTAGTGGATGACACTGGATGTTAATACAGTCTTTTGATATATTAATTCATTAATTAACTTTAATGAATTAATTTTAGCTTTTTTTTTTTTAATTTAAGTTGCATGTATCTAATAATAGATGGCGCCAAATGTAAGAGGAAAATATCAACTTTATTTGTAAAAAACTAAGTAGGAATTGACTTGAATTTTTTTTTTTGTATTACTTGTTTAATTTCATATTATCTACAATACTACATCTTAATTGTGCCATAATGGACAATTTAACACACATTATTTCTGAAAATTCTCTCTGACACATTTGTAGTAATTTCATCATTATCGAGGATGTACGGTTGAGAGGATTACTAACCTACATCGTCAAAAGGGAGAAGGAGGTAATTCTTTCTCGGTTGACTAGTATAGGCTCTGAAATTGCATATTATATTGAGAGGAATTTTTGCCGTAAAGCCTGTAGTGATTTTTAACTGGAGTTACAGTATCGCTCTCACCAGTGGAAATCAACTTTCTAAACCCAATCAACTCAATTTCTAGTACACGATTTAGTATGAACCACAACTGGCAAAAATTTCTATGTATTAAAATTGTTTTAAAGAGTATTCTTATTTTATAACGCATAATTTGAGGTCAATTTTTACTTATGATGAGCAGATTCAACCTTACCCAGGATTTGCCATTACCCGGATGGACGCAATTCTGAGACCAACGGAAGAACATTCCTTCAGACGAATTTATTGTACCTACTACCGTTATAGACAAGGAAACTTTTGATAGCTCTGTCTTTACCCGAATTATTCTAGGGCTGAGGTGTACTATGTGCTATCCACCAGCAGGCTGTTACTCCAAAAGAATCTGTTACGTCGAAACCCAGGTTCCCCTGCATGGGGAGGTCAACGCCCTATGTCCAGAAAAACATCCTGTCTGTGGGGTGTCTGGCAGGGGTGAGGTGACGGGAGAGAGAAAAAAGAGTGTAAGAAAGCAGTTGAACTTCTGCAACCAAAGAGAAAGGTTGTGTGGCAGTCTATCTTCGAGTTTGATGGCTGCATAAACTAAAGGAGTTGAAACTCAGCGACCAAAGAGAAAGGTTGTGTGGTAGTGCATCTTCGAGCTTGATGGCTGCATAAACTAAGGAGTTGAAACTCAGCGACCAAAGAGAAAAGGTTGTGTGGCAGTGCATCTTCGAGCTTGATGGCTGCATAAACTAAATGAGTTGAACAACTACGACCAAAGAGAACGGTCGTGTGTGGCAGTCCATCTTCGAGCTTGATGGCTGCCTAAATAAAGGAAATTAATTTATACAGTCCACGTTTTTTTACTTGTGTTTATTTTGCGACTGAGCTATTGAACAGAATCAAAAAGCATAATATGTGAGAATATTAACACAACAACCAAGATTCCGATTACAGGAATTTCCGTTGTTACTAGGCATAATAACAAATCTATTGAAAATTTCAATCTAGGTCCAGAAAAAATGTATATTATTTTTGTCTTGCAGTGCATGTGTCGTTTCGTTTGTTTGTGCAACTGGAAACTGGTTGTAGTCGAATTGAGACTCGCGTTTAACAGCACATAATTTATTTTTTTTCAAGTACAAGCACAAACACGACACACAACAACAATTAATACAACAGATAACACCTTTTAACGACATAGTTATATTTAAGAGGAAGGATTCCACTTTTAACTCTCGGGGTGAAAGATTGCCATTCAGCACCAGTTGCGCCATGTGTCCTCTCGCATGAAAGTCTAATTGCCTACTGACGATTTTCTTCTGTACGCTAGAAGGGGTGCTCTTGTAGTGCTTAGGAGGAACCACGGTTACGATGAAACATGGATGCTTAGGTGAAACCACGGTTGCAGTTTTAATTTTTAATAATTAAGAAAGTAACAGTCCATCTAAAACAATAATTAATTATGTTGCATTTTGTCTTTGTTATAAAAATGTTAGCTTATCAGTTTTTTACTTTAATATGAATAAAGTGTAATGGATACGTTTAGTATTGATTTTTGTTATAAAACTGCTTATTATTAATGCTTATTATTTTGTTATATGCTATTGGTTATTTTTCTCTTACAATGCTTTCATTTCCATATATTTCTATTTCCCATAATATTTATAAGATTTTTTAAAGTATATATAAAAAGGAAGAATAAGATCCCATGCTACTGCCTGATATATTTTTTTTAGTACTAAGTATTCAATCCAGAATCAATGTATAGTCACAGTATAGAAATGAGAAAAATTACTCTGAAGAGATTTTTGAGAATTTCCTTTGATTCTTTACAGAGATTTTCATAGAATTCTGAGGAAAATCAGGATGAATTCCTTTCTGAATAAGACTGAATGAATTTTTTTTTATGGTGCATTTCATATAAAGTTTAAAATTTATTATATGAGAGGATTTTAAATATTTTATTTTTACTATCTAACACAAGAATAAACGTTGCAAAAATGAAACCCGATTCAATCTCGTAGAAAACTAGCATGCAATCTTAGTAAGGTGAATGTTGATTTTATTCATTAATGCTTATTATTGACATTATTTTTGCTAATACAAATACATATTTTACGAACATATCTATCTTGTTTTGAAAAATAAACATATTCTTAGAAATTAAAGTTAACAAAATTTAGAATTGAGAAATATAATTGATAAAATAAACATTTTATTTCAAATAAAATATTTTTAATGAATTTGATTTTATCATTTTTCAAACATGATTTTGTTTTATTATTTCCTAATATTATTTTATTATATAAATGTTTTAATTATGTTTTATTGTTTTTCTAATATATATATTATATATATCTAATATATATATATTATATATATATATATATTATATATATATTTTATATATATATATATATATATATATATATATATATATATATATATATATATATATATATTCTAATATATATATAGAACATATTTAGTATGCTTTATTTTTCTAATGTCATTTTATTTGTTTTATCATTTTATCAATATCATTTAATTTGTTTTTTCATTTTTCTAATATAATTTATAATATAATCTTTTATCGTTTTCTATTATCTTTATTCGTTTTATCACTTTTTAAATATCATTTTATTTGTTTCGTCATAAATCTAATTTCATTCATCATTCATAATTTTCAGCATATAATTTTTGAAACTACAATTATACATATTTATGTATTGAATTAAGATTTTGAGAAAAAGTTTTAATACATTGTTCCAAAATAATTTGTATTTGTAAGCGTATTTGTTTTGAACAATTAATCAACTTCAGCCTTAACTTCTAAATATGGTGTATTTTCCTCTGAATAAAATGCGTTATTTTAAAAAAACGTAGCTGGTGACTGTTTTCTTCTTTAAACAGTCGCATTCAGTCTTGTTGCACCACAAATGTTCAACAATTAGTTAAATGTTTATTTCCGCATACAATTTAACATGGATTGAAAAATTTCGCTATTTCTTTGTATTTAATGATCATTTGCGGCTGTCATTATTTAATTTTGCGGATTTCAGATTAACATTACTTTAATATAATATTTTAATCACTGATAAGGAAATAATTATTTTTCTCTGCCATGTTCTGCTGTTTGAATAAGATTTTTGCTGATTTGGAAATAATTTAAATTAATCTGTATTAAAATAATCCCTATAACAATATCTATTATCCTAATCTCTTAAATACCTATTTAAAATCAATAAACAATGTTATCGAAAACGATCAATACTTTCGTGTGTGATACAAGAGCTGATTAAGAAGAATCATTTGATGTATTTGAGATTGAGAGTGATTTATGAGAGTAATTCTATGATTTAAACAATGCAATGATTTCCAAATGCTTATGATTGATTTATTGTTAAAAAAATGATTGCTTATTATTGAAAGCAGAAGTTATTGAGGAAAAAATGAGGCAAAGTTTCTTAAAAAAGTAAGTGGGATATAACTCATCGCGTTTTTACTATGTATCCATTATTGTTCATTGAATGACGTATATGAATGAATGAATGAAATGAATGAAAATATATGATGAATGAATGAAATAATGAATGAAAAAAAAATACAAAAAAGAGGCTTTAAATGATCTTTTTATGTAAATATTTTAGGTAAATACAAAACTAGTCAGACTATTCATGGACAAATATGAGATATTCACAAGCCTATATTATATTCACTTTATTAACGACATTTTTAATTTTAGCATAATAGATTATTTAATAGAAATTCTATTTTAAATATTGTTGGCAAATTTTTATTTTTGCTTTTATATTTCTAAGACAAGCAAAAATAAGGTATAAAAATTTAATTCATTTTGCTAATAATATTAAAAACAATTATATTAAAAAGATTATTATTGCTTATAAAAATATCTTTTGTTTTTCAATGCCTTCTATTAGCTCACACTTTCCCTATTATTCTCCTTGTTCAAATTTTCAGTCGTTCATGAAATACTTTTTTTTCATCCACTCAAGCTCAAATACACTTTTGAACTTATAGTGGAGGACACTGGATGTTAATACAGTTTTTCAAATATTAATTCAGTAATTAAATTTAATTAATTAATTTTAGTTTTTTTAGATTTAAGTTGCATATATATCTACCAATAGATGACGCCAGATAAACTTAAAAATGAATGAAAATTATTTATAAAGGACTTTCTGCAATATAGTGAAAAATAAGTAGGAATTGACTTAAAAAAAAAATTTTTTATATTACTTGTTTTGATAATAATAAAAATTTCTAAATTGACTTTTTTTATATCAAGTTTAGAAATAAATAATATACCTTCGACTTAGTTGTTATTAATAAAAATTGTCAAAGAAATGAGCTAGTAAATAAGCAATAAATTGCAATGGAAATTATATTATTATGAAATTTGGCGTAATATTTGGAAATGGAATTTTTCCTAACATTCCATAAAAGCTAAATGCCATTAAATATATTATCAAATTAGGAAAAAAATATAGCTTTTTAAATATGCATAATTAAATACTAATTCAGGTAATTGATTTATTAACACATCCTACTGATTATTAGGCATTAAAGGTTTTAATTTTTATGTTTATAAATTAGCCATATATTTTTAATCTAATTATTGATTCAGAAATATCGCCAAAACTTGGAAATGAAAAATCTGCCTGGAGGACAAAAGAATGCGATAATTATAATATTTTTTTTGTCATCTTCTGATTAGTTTAAAACACGTATAAATTAAAAAAAAAAACTTGTCATTCGCATTTAATTGCCAGGAGTTTTTCATTAAAAGTCGCACTTAATTTGCATAAATCTGCACTTGATTATTATTCTAATAAGATGGGAGGATTGAAAAAAAGAAACTAATTAAAAGAAAAATAAATGATAATGCAAACATGTTCCTTTAATTAATATGTTTTGTGCGAGTTTCTGCAATTTTCTTTTCTTTTTTTGTGCTTTTGGGTAAGTGGACCGTATTATTTTTTTTTTCTTTATTGATTAAAAACAAAAAATTCTCATAATAGCTAGAAAACAAATAATTGAATTAGTTCGTTTTAAATAAAGCCCTCGTTATTATTATTAACTTTTTACTTAATGATTAAAATCTGGATTTGTAGTCAAAATGGTTCGAAAATCTTTCACAAAATTAATAATTCATGACACTGTTAAATATAAAATGCTTTTTTTTTTTTGTTTTTAAATCAATTCGTAGCGAATGGTTTTGTAATAAATCAAATAAATATAATTAGCATCGGAAAGTATTTATGTGTTGGATTTGTATTCTAAAGAATTTATATTGTTTCTTTTTACTTTGAGAATTAAAAATAATTCATATAAATAGAGGCTTATATAATTTATTTTAATTCTTTATGTAATAAAGCAAGTTAATTTAAATAAATAAACCAATTTTTTTTGAGGTTGTAAATCGATACAATCCAATGACTCCATTAATAATAAAAACTATAATATAAATTCATTCTACTGGCCTGATAGCCGAGTGGCCAGCGCTCTGGCTCTCGTTACTACGCTTCTGGGTTCGAGTCCCGGCGATGCCATGCATGTTTGTAGTGCTTCGAAATCCAATTTAAGCCGTAGGACCCAGTCTGATATAGCTGTAGAGCTTTGAGCGTAGTTCTGACAACCCTACGCCGTAAAAAGAAACCGTCTCGAAATCTGCCAGCAGGCAGACGGCCTTGGCACACCATGGGGCTGTAGAGCCACTGATGAGGAGTATAGTATAATATATATTTAATTAATAGTAAATTCTATTTGAGAACGTTGTGGGGGTAATGTTACTCGCGTCCGCAGCGTATCTTCAAAGCTACGCGTGCCTCTGGGTAGTGCTCAATGAGTAACAACAGTGTAGCCTTTGTTTGTGGCATAAAGATTAATTGTTTCTGTATTACCACTGCATTAGAACAACATAAGTTCACTCTTTATGTTAACATGTTTTGATACATAGCGTGCAGTTATATAATATATTTAATATTGACTGTGATACATTAATATTTGATTTATCATTTATTACATTAATATTTATCATTATTACATTAACATGTTATTGCTAAACATCTGGCCAATGAAAGACGATAAATTCATATTTATTTTAAAAATCCATTAAAATACAATATTTATCAAAATGAACAATTTTATCCCTTGTGAATCAGAAATTTCTTTAATTTTGTATGCTAAAATAATTAAATTACACTATCGGAACTGTCTTTTAAAAATTATATTTTCGTATAATGAATCGCTTGGGACCAGATGGGTGAGTGGCTATCGCTCTGGCTCTCGGTACCACAGGTTTCGAGTTCGAATCCCGGCGGTGCCATGGATATTTGTGAATGGTTCGGTATCCATTTTAAACCGTAGTTCCCGGTCTAACAGGGATCGTAGAGCGTTGCGGAGGTATTGTTACTCCGCGTCCGTAGCTTGTCTTTAAGCTACACGCGCCCATTGGGTAGTGCTAAGTGAGTAACGTCGTTGCGGCGCTTTCCTTAAGGCATAAAAGACATCTGTCAACAGCCATATTAGACCGGGATGTTTGCGAACGGTTGTCAACTGACAACTGTTTGCAAACTGCATTAGAAAAAAATAATAATGAATCGCTTCAATTCGTATTCGTATATTTGTGTAACTGATCTTTAAATTCGCATTCATATAAGAAAAAATAAAACATCAATAATAAAAAAAGACAAAAAATTAAAAGAAACCAGAATAAAATCATTCATTTGAAAATAAATTACTAACACTTAAAATAATAACAGGAGCTTTATAATATGACATTTTTGGTATAATATTTTTTTTTTGAGAAAAATAATCATACATAATTTTTCTATAATTTTAATCAGTTTTTATACGTTTTAAAAAATACAAAATTATCTCATTTTAGTTTTAAAATTAATTTGGAATGCACATCTTTTATTTATTTTTTTTTCTATTTTTCATTCCTAATTTCCAACTCAATAATTCGATTACGCTGCTGAATTAATCCACATCACATTTGCTTTATCAAATGAAGATAATGCAAAAATTGGATTTAAAAAGAACCAAATTAAAACTTAACAATTGCTTTAGCTCTTTATACCTGTTTTTGTTTTATCGTGTCATAGTTTATTTCCTTATCAAATATTATTCAATAACTAGATAATTTCTCCTCGCTTCACAAGTTTCCAAAGTTTTTGTCATAATCTGGTGATTAATTCACCAAGGATCCTAACGAATAAAATTAAATCAAAACAGTTTATGCAAATGAATAATAAATCTGGTAATGATTAAGTAAAGCAGGGCTTTTTGACAAGATGAGTTTTTTTTTTTTATTTAGGTTTCTTTCTGTCCATAATGCTTCATTTTCTGCAATTAAATATTCATAGGAATACTTCGCTTTAATATTTAAAAGGATAAATGCGTAATCAAAATAAAAATCGCCGGTGGGTTTTTTTGCATGTAATGAGTAATAATGTTTTTTTTCCTACTGGAAAATCTAATCTGATTGAAATAATAAAAAGATTTCTTTTCACTAATTTTGAATGCATTAATTAATAATTTGTCTGAAGTTTTCGAGGATCAATAAGTTATTTCGCCTGGTCTGTTTAAGAAAATGCGATTAATCACAATGCATAGCAGTTGAAAATTAATTGAATTTTTTTTTTTTATCATGCTTCGTATTTTTAACCATCTTTAAACTTCTTATATTCTTAAGAAATCATAAATAAATAACACTTAGTACAAAATTATTTTATTTAGCATTTCTTTTAGAACTTTGTAAGATACTTATTTGTTTTAGTGCTTGAAAGTTCTGACGCCGTACTACTGTGCTCAAAAGTAAGACCAATTATTTTTTTTTTCAAAAACTTTTTATTTATGCTCCCAAATTTATTTCATCGCATTCAAAGTAATCCCCTCCGGACACAATGCACTTATGCTACCTTTTTTTTCCAATCATCAATTCATGCTAAAAATCAACGGTGGGGATGGCCTTCTAAGTGCGCGGCGATTCACGTTGAATCTCTTCAATCGACTAAAAACGGTGTCCACGGAGTGGTCTTTTGAGTGTAGGGAATAGCCAGAAGTCTCACATACGGCGGCTGTGGAACAATATGGGTTTCATTTTTGGCGAAAAAGTCACGAAGAATCAATGCAGTGTGAGCTGGCGCATTCAGTGTTTCCGGTACCAATCGAGATTTGAGGTCCAAAATGGAATGGACCGATCCTTTTGAAATTCCAGAATCATCAGCAAGGTCTCTAATTGTAAATCGACGGTTTGCAAGCACCGAATCTTTAATTCTTTGGACGTGATCCTCGTCGGTTGAGGTGGATAGTCGGCCAGAGGGCTCTTCGTCTTGTACATGTTCTCTGCCTTCTTTAAACTGTTTATATCACTTCTAAACATTTCTTTCCGATATAGTAATGCTCACCGAATGCCTTCTGCAGCATTCTATACGTTTCCACAAACAAAATTGAATGCAAGTTCTGTGCTCAATGAATTCATACATTTCAAAAATCGCCGGAATCAGTTTTGGTTTTAATTGTCCCACAAAGCCAAGCGTAACTCACAAAGCCAAGTAGTCTGAAGTAAGCATCAGAAATGATAGGTCACCATGCAGGGGAATTTACAGTTTATGTAAATCAACAAATATAATATGGTTAATAGTAATGAAGGTAATACAGCATAGATGCAGGTCGTTTTAAAGCAGAATCCTCTAGGCGTTACAATCTGATGTCCTGGCATGTTCCCCTTTCTGGAACATGGATTGCCATCAATCCGATCTCTATTCCCTACTTCAATCAGGTTGAGGATCTTTAGATTTGACGTTTACTAAAAATCTCTGAAAATAATTTTGCTTCTACCTTCCCCCTCGGCATGTCTAGACATTGTGACATTATTATTTATTCCAAGGTGGATGTATACCGAAGTATTACAGTTTGCTAAAGATGAAGTATGACTATATATATCCCTTTATCCATTGAGAGAGGACCCTTTGAGGTGGATTATTGGTAGTCGAATGGACTACTTAACTTAAAACCAACAAATTCTCTAAAAGTTATTTGAAACACAGAAACATTATTAAATTTCATGAATTTGCTCATTTTGTGCAAATCTACGGAATTGAATTGCCATTACAAAAATTTCAAGTCCACTAATAAATAAAGCAATACAAGTTCACATAAATCGTAAGTTCAGTTAGAAAACTCCTTACAAACTTATATTGCTGATAGTGATACAAATTACGGTAAATGTTTTAAGTAGTGATGTCTTTATTTGATTCAATTGCATTTTTGTTGTAAAAGGCTGTTTCTTACCCAATTAAAATAATAATAATAATTTTGGGAATTACATTGGGGAAGTTGGTTATTGGTTTAATCATTTATAAGAACAAATGATGTCTTTAAAATAAATTTAACTATCACTTAGCGTTAGATAATCGAGTTTCGTTAAAGAAATAAATGACTTAATCTGTTCTTTTATAAATTGAGATTCGTATATAGATGATAACTTCATTCTTTTTTAATGAAATTTCTATGGAAAATGTAATATATTTGAAATTTGTCAATGGATCGCTATCAATAATGTGTGAAGCTGCCTTCAAAACCAATTGCAATTCCCAAAATAAACTTTCCCACAAACTTTCATCCGACTTTTGAACTCGTATCATTAATCTCTTTCAGGAATAGCTTTGGAAGCTTTCTGCGGTTAACAGATCCAAAATGAAAAAGAATAAAAAAAAACTACTGTTACATAGAATATATTAATAGCAATAAAAGATAATTAAAACGGCTCTTTATGTAATAGTTTGTCTGGCTTGACATAATCGGTACTTAAACGAACGGTTAGCTTTAATAGAAAAAGATGTCATTAAAAAAAAAGGTTTCTAAATCACCTAGGGAAAGACAGAGATAATATTTGTCCGCCTCAAAACTTCCCTTCTGAGCATATGTATAGTATATACTGAGTGCAACCAGATTTGATGTATAATTAGAAAGCTTAAGTTGTTTTGGGTTCACCATTAACGTTGAGAATAATTAATACAGGTTGGTGAGATGCATATTTTCTTCCATGTAACACTGCCATTCGACGGCGCCGTAGAGATTGCTGACCTCTCTAACGGCTCATAAACAGAATTCCTTTCGAGAATTTGTATTTTGTATCTTCTTCTTCGACAAAGAA
>BPLR01008488.1:0-70310 GCA_021605095.1 Caerostris extrusa | reverse complement strand
CGTGTTAACTCAAATACCAGTTTTATGAGAGTTATTTTAACTCCCCAACATATTTATTTGTTACTAAAAAATATGTTTTCCAATTATATTTATTTTTAAACAAATCAGTAATTTTATTCATACGTAGATTTATTAATATATCGTTTATTTTATTAAAAATTTATTGACAAAGAGGATTACCGTGTTAGCTCAAATAAGGAATCATGTTTGAACTTGTCCTAACAAAAATATTTACATATGCTCAAGAGAAAATACAGTTTTTATGAAGTTATTTTAACTCCCAACTTATTTTTTGTTACTAAAAAATATGTTTTCAATTATATTTATTATTAAACAAATGCGTAATTTCGTTCATACGTAAGATTTATTACTATCGTTTGTTATATTAAAATTCGTTGAATTAAGTTACCATTCTTATCTCAAAAGAGTCATATTTTGTTCCTAATCATGACAAAAATATATGCATATGCTGAAGAGAAAATACAGTTTTTCATAAAGTTAATTTTAAATTCCCAACATATTCTGTTTGTTAGTAAAAAAAATATGTTTTAAATGTTATTTGTTATTAAACAAATACGCAATTTTATTCATATGTAGATTCATTAATATATTGTTTGATACATTAAAAATTCGTGGAATAAGTAACCATATTAGCTCACATATGGAATTGTAATTGTTTTTTCTAATCCTAACAAAAATATGTAGACATATGCTCAATAGAAAATACAATTTTAATTAACAGTTTTTATGAAGTTAATTTAATTCGCTAACGTATCTGCTAGTAAAAATATGTTTTTAAATGATATTTATTATCAAACAAATGGGAGTACTTTCATTCATATGCAGATTCATTAATATATCGTTTGATTCACTGAATAAGCTTACTGTGTTAGATCTATTATGGAATCGCACTTTGTTTGCACTTGGAAAATACATTTTTTATGAAGTTAAATTAATTCTTAGCGTATCTGTTTGATAGCAAAAATATGTTTTTAAATTTAATTTATTATTGAAATGTAAATTTCATACGTTGATTCATTATTAAATTGTTTGATACATTAAAACTTCACTGTATTAATTTTCTTCTGTTATAGATCAAATATGCAATCGCAATTTGTTTTTAATCGTTGCAAAAATAAAAAAAAAATGTCAAGAAAGAAAGTTTAATTTAGTATTAAATTTAACTCCAAGATAACAATTTGGTTAGTAAATAAATTTACTAAAATAATAATAATAATAAATAAATAAATAAAATTATTATTTACTGTTAAATAAATAAGCACGTAATTTTTCGAAGTTAATGGAATTTGTATAGCATTATTGTACCTACTGATCATATTCGAATATTCATTTATTATAATTTTTCGAATTTAAAATTTTTGAAGGCGAAATCATTATTCGCTGATCAATATGAATATCGAATACGGATCAATACGTAGGATGTTAATTAGCATATGTTTAAAACTATATTTTTGATTTCTTCTCATTTTAATAGTATTACATAAAATTACTATACATAATATATCATACTAGCACATACCTGGTGTTGTGCAAAGTTTCAGAAAAATAAAACTTATTTCACATCTGTTGAAGACAGTGTCTTAGCTTTCTTCAGCTCTAGTACTGGTCATTCTCGAACCTACTAGATTCATTCCAGTTTCTTGATATTTTCTATAGATCTAAGTAGAGATTCTTCGTTTACAGTCAATTCTGGTGTGAATGAATAGTTCTTTTTTAGGCGGCGTTCCAAATTTAACAGTAGAAATCAGTGGGGAGTTCAATAAATAGAAATATTCTCAACCCTATACAAACTTCTTTCCCCCATAATATATATCCCCCTTCTAAAACCACCCCCATAGCTATCAAATTTCGAACATCTGGGGACGGAAGAGTGGAATTCCTTGAATTGAGCTACGGCAACCTAAGATATATTTCAGGTTGCAACATTAGCGTTTTTCTTCGAAATATGGGAGTCTAAACCAATTTAGAGACATTTTTCATTTTTTAATATAACAATGCAAATTTTTTTTTTTTTTTATTGATTAAACAAAAGTTTAGAGGGTTGTTGTACAGCGGTTAGTGTGTTTATTTATTCGTTTATATTATGGCAGACTGTCTATGAACAGTACAATAGCTTAAAAAATAAGATCAGTTATGAAAATTTATGAACATGAAAGTGGCCAAATTGGCATAAAACTAACTGGGTAATTTTTTAACGAATATTGTTCTAATTTCAAATTTTTCCCTTTTGCTGTTGATCTAGGTTTTTATTAAAAATCCCTGCCAATTTTGGGGAATTTTGATTGTTAACTGTAACAGTACATAGGCAGATATGCATACAAACTTTGAGAAATATATAGATAGTTAAATTTTAAAAGTACATTCAATTTTGAAGATAATTTCCATAGCAAATGTATCTATTATATCTAGAAAAACTATTTTAAAAATTTATTTCTTACGAAGTTTCAACTTTTTAAAAGGATTCCTTTAAAATATACCGAATAAATAGATTGTCATTTTTACAGTAGAATCTTCGCTTTTATGATTAGCGCAATTATATGCAATAATTAATAGATAAATAACCATTGATTTCTTTCTATTAGCTGCTTAAGATAAATGTATATATATATTTTTTAACTGAAAGTTAACGTTAGTCACTTCAGGAGGAAAAAAAATAAGATATAATCAACTTTTAACCCTTAAAAAAATAGTCATAAAAGAGAAATGCAGTCAATGTTTATTTCCGTAGTCTGATGTCATTTGCATATCTCATTCTAAGAAGTAGAAAGAGACGAACCGCGAATGACAAAGATTAGATAAAGAAAAAAGCAAGCAAAACTTTTAAGAACAAATCAAACACGGTTTCGAACAGTTCAGATACTTAAAAGAATTGATAACTAAATTTTATAGGCATTAGAAGTTGATTTTAAGACGTAACTGGTACTTCTTTAATAGAAATTGAAATATATATATATATATATATAAAAGAATTGATAACTAAATTTCTATTAAAGAAGTACCAGTTACGTCTTAAAAATCAACTTCTAATGCCTATAAAATTTATAAAATTGCCTATAAAAATTTTTATCAATTCTTTTTAAGTATTCTGAACTGTTCGAAACCGTGTTTGATTTGTTCTTAAAAGTTGTAAACTTCATCTAACTGTAAAGTTCATCTAACTTTCATTAAAATTACACTAGGGGCCTGATGACCGAGTGACTAGCACTCTGGTGGTCGGTGCCACAGGTTTCGGGTGCGAATCCCGTCAGCGCCATGGATACTTGTAGTGGGTCGGAATCTATTTTAAGTCGTAGGTCCCATAATATGACTATAGCGTATAGAGTGTAATGCTGAGAACGCTGCCCCGTAAAAAAGTTAGCGTCACGGAGCCAAGTCAGGCTTCTACCTAGGGGTGCTCCATCACAACAGAAGTTTTCCCTCCTTCCATGAGATCACACGGGGTTCTGACTTGGTTCTTAGACTTTAAATGTGTTACTTTCTGTCAAGTGCGATAAGAAATAATAAAATTAAACCAGAGAACCAAATTGTATAAAATGCTTTTAAAGTCCTTGAATAATTGTCTAATATACAGAATTTAATTTATTAACAAATTGTTCAGTAATTTTAAGTAATAAAACGAAAAAAAAAAAAAAAAAAAAGAAGGGATCTTTTTTGAAAGTATTTAATAAATTTAAAATTTATAAGAAATATTTATTTTTATTGTTTATTTTGGAAAACGCTATTTAATTTTGTAAGAATTGTAATGTGATAATTGGTTTTTTTTTTCCATTATATTTTTCTTATAGTTATTACTTTATTTATGTATTTATTTTTTAATTCTTAAAAAAAAATAACTACATTTAAATTATAAAAAAAAAATTATTATAAACTAATTTTTAACTAAATAACTAATTTTTCTAAGTTTAAACTAAATTTATATTTTATTATTATAAAAAAAAAAAAATTACTTTTTTTTTTTTTTTTTTTTTTTTTTTAAAGAATTAAAAAAAAAAATAAATAAAACTATAAGAAAAGTATAATGGAAAAAAACCAATTATCACATTTTAAAAACGGTGTATAAGCAATTTCTGATTCCATGTTAAAAACATTTATAAAATTAAAAAAATTATATATTAAATTCAAAATGAAAATCAAAATAATTAATAATAAATAATTGAAGATAAATTTTAACGAAAGATGTGAGTACGAAGCATGAAGTATGCTATCATAACACACATTATCATATCACACCACGAATACCAAATTATATTACCGAATCACCAATTAATATTTATTTTAAAAGGTGACAGATTAGAAAGTCCCTATTAAAAAGACACATTTATTGACTGTTAATAATAAAATTATCGACTTACTTCCCATGTAACTCAATTCCTTTTAGTTTTAAAATAACAAAATAATGTTTAGTCTATAACAATTAATAGCTAATTATTCCTTTAGTATCAATAAATCATTAAAAACTTATCACTTGGGTTGTTTCTTGTGCATTAAATCAAATCTAAGCCAAAGCCTTAAATCAAAGACTATTAAAATGAATGGTTAAGAAAATACTTTCCATAAAAGGACACAGAATGAGTAGGACGGCCTCATTCTGTGAACTTAGATATAAATTATGCGGTTCATCCCTTTAAGGTCAACAAGCTCGATTTGCGCCATTTTTTTTCGCCCTCCCTCTGGCTCGTGATCTTGACCGCCATTGGAAAATATCTTGAGTTCTAAATTATTACTGGTTCTTTCTTTTAAGTTCGACATTTTCTTTTTGTTTCCAATTAGTCATAAATCTACACATCGGGTTTTTTTCGAAATAGGAGACGACCTTGAAAAAAAATAATGTTGTCTTGCCTTTTTGCTATTATCCGTGTAATTCTGGTTATATCTAATGCTGAATGAAATCCAGTGAAAAATTGAATGCAGTAATAGTTTTAGATTTTCATATAAATGCCAAGTAATATTGAATTGTTTCTTTTTTACACATAGCTGATTTAGCTTAATTCCATTATATGTAGATTTTATTAAAAAAAAAAAAACACCTTATAGGTTAAGAATAATACTTCTAAGACAAAATATTGCTATAACTTCATTTTATTTTCTGTCTTTAAAAAATTAAATGACAAATTTTGTCTAAAATTTAAGTTTGCATTCTTACAGTAAATTAAAATTTAGTCAAACAATAATTTAATAAAGATCATTTCAATAATTTGTGGAGGAAAATCATTTTTATTTATCCATGAAGTCTTATCTTTATTATAAATTTTTGCTATTGTGAACTTTCATTGTTATTAGTAACTGATTAATGCAACTGACTAATTAACAATCCTGGATAAAATACGGTTTTATTGTTGGTTACACGTGTTGTACTAAGCATTGAATAAGAGTTGTCTCAGTGCTATTGGGAGAAAATATCTAACATCTTGTTTTATGGAAATTATCGATTTGCGAGAGCCTTTGGGCAGGTCGTATAAAAACTTTTGGTCTTATGGAAATTATCGGGCTTTCTCCTATACGATATATACAAATATGACTCCGATTCCCTTAAAAGTTTTCTCGAAGGCATTATTCCATGCTGAATAAATAATATTGCACTGCGCTGTGGTGTTCCTTATTAGTAAAGTTGTTGTTGTTTCTTACGCTACTGTCTTGCAGGACATTAGATACGCAGAATAGATAAGAGATGCTTCCTGATTTTGAAGGTCATCGTAAGGGTGAGAATATGATTTTGCCTGATATCCCTACAACTTACATGGATACTCCAAAAGCAGCATTCTTGATACTCCCAGAAGCAGCATTCTTGGGAATTCACATCCTTCAAACTCTAATTCGAAGGGACTATCCAACCCACAAATTTAATACATATATACCACGAGAATGCAATTATTCTTTTGTTATTCGAATCTATCTTCTTCAATTCAGAAGACTGATGATTAAATCACTTAAGTTGCTCTATATCATGGTAATAATATAGAGCAACTTAAACAAACTGTTGCCAATAGCTTTCGCTGATTTCATGGACTAAATGATATAAAAATAAATATTAATATATCCTTATATGAGAAAAAAAATCAAAATATCATAATTACTTGTCTCAACAACAAATAAGAGTTCAACGATCCCTTGTGAAGAGCTACATGGTATTCCAAAAATGTTCTTTAGGTATAAAGAGAATATTTTTGTAGATCCACCCTGGATAAGTGTTATCCTATTTCCAGCTGTCTCTTGTCCATCTCTTCTTCCACCCAAAACTCATTCTCTTCAATTTAACTGATTGTTTTTAAGGGTGGGGTTTAAATCGAACGAAAAAGGGAGGAGCAGCGTTCTATTATGTTCACTTGTCATTCTTTTGTCTAGAAAATGAAAAGCATTGCAGTTATCTTGTTTATTTGTCTTATCCTCTCAACGTGGTCAAATGAATTGCAACTGTTACTTTGTGTTTCAGAAATTGACCTGAGTTTTTTAATTTCAGAGTTTAGTTTTCTAGAAGTCGTCTGCCGTATGAGTGGGTGTATACGAAATGATTAATAATTGCGTGTTATATTAAACAAACATAAATATTCTCATATCAACAAGATTTACACTGAGATTGATTAAGATAGTTTGTTCTCAAATTTTCAGCAGAATAATTATTATTCAACTAATTATTATTTTTCTTGTTATTATTATGCAACTAATTATTACTTTTAATTATTTTTATTATGATTCGACTAATTCTTCTTATTATTATTTGAATAATTATTATAGTTTAGTTTTAATGAAATTGTCTGCATTATGAGTGAGAGTATACGGGTTAATTAATATCTGGTGTCATAATAAACAAACATAAATATGCTCATATCAATAAGATTTACATAGAGATTGATACGATATTTTATTCTCAAATTTTAGCAGAATAACTATTCAATTAATTATTATTTTTTCTTCTTATTATTCGACTAATTAGTATTCTTATTATTCGAATAATTATTATAGTTTAGTTTTCTAAGAAGTTGTCTACATTACGAGTGGGCGTATACGAAATAATTAATAATTGGTATCATAATAAACAAACATAAATATGTTTATATCTACAAGATTCAAATAAAGATTGATAAAATATTTTATTTTCAAAGTTTAGCAGAATAATTATTATTCTTTTAATAATTATCATTCGAGTGAATTGTACTGTAATAAATAATTTTAACAATAAATTTATTTGTCACTACAATTAAATATAATTATGATGTCTATATCTACTAAAAATTCAAATGAAATAACTTTCAAAAACATTTTGTAAGATAGATAAATGGCTATAGATTCTTTTAAGAAATAAATTAAAAAAAAAAAAAAAAAAAAAAAAAAACATAAACGAGTTTTATATGAGGTTTATTAAACAAATTCATAAAAAGAAATATTGTTTAAAATTATGAATTATTTTTTTTTTCAAAAACATTTCAACTTTTTGATTTATTATTGCATCCCATTTTTTTTCTAATACAAAGAGCGTAACTTACACAAAGTTTATTAAATAATAATTTGTAATCATTATCATTAATTTCATTAGTAAATTGTTTAATTATCCTTAATGCAATTTACTCATAATAAATATTGTCAAACAGAATCTATGTTTATCTTAAAGCACAACCAAATTGACTATAAATTTTATTTTTTACAACATGTTTGACTTTATTATTAATAAATAAAACATTTTAAATACAAAAATAAACAAAGATAGCTTGAACGATGAAATAGCTTATGATATATCAGTCATTATATTCAATTTATATAATTGTAATTAATTATAATTATATTATAATTATAATTGAATATAATGATGAATAATTATAATTATCCATCATTATATTCAATTAATATAATTATTGTACTATAATATTATAGAACTATGAATAAAAAAACGATCAAAATCGTCTGGTCGATTCATAAAAAAATATATAAATTAATGAAGATGACAAATTTATTTTTTTGTCTAACCGAAGATTTGCTTTTCTTCTTGTTGGCATAAATACAGCGAATATTTGGTAGCAAGCTTGGAAACATGTATTTTATTAAAATGTTACCTTTTTTATTTTGTCTTTAATCGTGTGAATACGAGTATGAGCTTACAAATATGTTTGGTGGGTCGTAATTTACTTTTCGTGGATAGAGACTAATTTCACATATAATGATTGATTGGTAGATAATGAAATGCTATAGAAACTTTTCATCCAATATTGCCAATTGCTGCTAATTTTTCCTTAGAAACCTTCAACTGCAAACAACTTGGCTATTCCTTATATATATATACACGGCCTGAGGGCCAATTGGCTGGCGCTCTGGCCTTTGGTACCAAGGCTTCAGGTTCGAAACCCGGCGGTATCATGGATGTTTGTGAGTGATTTGGAATCAACTTTAAACTGTAGTGAAACTGGGGTAGGTCCAGGTCTAATTAGCCCAAAGTGTGCACAAAATGACCGTAGAGCGACAACCCAAACTAAACCTTCAACCATCATTAACTCTCTGGCACTAGGTGCCACAGGTATTGGGTTGGAGTCAGGCGGGGCCATGAATGTTTGCAGCGGTCCAGAATCCACTTTAAACCATAGGTCCCGGTCTAATGTGGTAGTAGAGCTTTAGGCTGACAACCGTATCCCCTATCCCATCTCATGTTTTGGAATCTTCCAGGAATGTTTGACAGGCTGCTGCCATTGATGATGATGACCCATAATTAACTATATTCAAACAAGTTATCCCCTATCCCATCTCATGTTGCTTTGTAAATCTTGGCACAGTAGGCCAATACCTGGTGGCTCTTGTAAATGTCGGTGGCCTCATGTAAACCTGTTTCCTGGCAGATTTCAAGACAAGAAATGGTTTCTTTTTACAGGGTTTGTCAATCTTACGCTCAAGGCTGTACAGTCACATTAGACCGCGACCTACATTTTAAAGCCCACTACAGACATCCATGGCACCGCAGGGATTCGAACCCAAAACCATCGCTACTCACTGCCATCAGGTTCCGATTTAACGCACTAGTTGTAGAAATAATTTTTCATGTAGGAAATTGATCGCGATTAATTATTTCTGCAGAAAGTCAATTGCAATTGATTTTTCATTCAAAAAGTCAGTTGCAATTCATTTTTCTCACAGAAAATCGATCTTATCTCAAACAAGTTGGCCATCACTGGCACTCTGTTGGACCATAAAACTTCTGTACGATTCCGCTTATCTAATCAAGATAAATGATTTTCAAACAGGATTCAATCGAGCAATTCATTAAGCTGTAAACCCAACACGTTTGTTTCGCTTGAGGTCCGAGATTATTACTGAACCTTCAATAAAGATAACCATCTAACACTGAGTGATACCCGCACTAATCTCAAATGACAAATTGTCATTCCGTGGTCATACATTACAATCACCGATGTTATCCACAGTCATTCGTTATAAGTGAAATGTTTTAACGTGGAAACACGGAGCAGCTATCGAAATGGGGAACTGGAATAACTGGTCGTTAACCCATAAGGGTGTTTTCTGAAGAATCTACTATGCACTTACTGTTCACCGCTTTTGAATTATCTGCCGCTCTGGAAGGAAGATCCCCCGCGAAATTGTTTCCACACCTTTTCCTTCCGTAAGGTTTAAAATAGCAAGTACTTGTCTAAATAGGTTCAAGATGTGTGACCAAGTCGAGCAGTATTTCGGAAGTAGGAAAGGGAGAGAAATAAGCTGTTGACAACAAACAACGCGTCTGGAAGGATGGCCCCCGTCACGTTTCGTCTATTGAGGCGTGCGGAGATGGGTCTTTTGGATAAGGAAAAATTCTCGTACTTTCAAAAAATTTTCTTTTGGGTAATTTTCAAAAGATTTTTTTGGTAAATGAGAAAATCTTTCTTCACGCCCTACTAGTTTAGTAAAGTGAAGGTGGAACGTCAGTGAGCTCTGTGAATACCACGAACAGCCCCCTGATGCATGATGTGGAAGGGCAATGCCTTCCTGAGAACTTTTATGTATAGTGACCATAGTTAGGAGACCCTGCAAGCAGTTTGACAAGTCTGACCATAGATACGAGGCTGTTTTACATACATTGTCACAATCACCGTCGAATCTCTTCGTTTCTTAAAGCAGTGACGAACTACAACAACGCCGTCGCTAGTGGATTCTATGAATAAATCTAGTGTTTCACTTATGTATGCCACAAGCAGCTCACTGATGGGCAATGAAGGAAGAACAGTGCTTTCCGGGAGCACTTTTAAGAGTAATCGTTCCACAATTGCCACAAAGAACAAAACTACCCCAACTAAAAACTTCTAACTATCTAAGACTTTTTTTTACGCACATTATCACAATCGCCATCGAATCTTCGCATTTTTGAAAAAATGCAGCGACTGCAATGTACTCCGCCAGCTGATTGAAACCCAAGTCTACATGCTAGCCTCATATGTTACCTCTTAGGACTAGCTTTCTTCTTTGAAGCTTTGTTATTTATTATTTGATTGAACTGCTTCTTGTGTTTGCCTATGCAATTCCATTAAGCAGTGTGAGTAATCTTTTCTAAAACAGTGTCCTTTGAACCTGAATTATTTTGAAAACGTTAGTTGTGCCAGTTACTACAGGGCAGCATGTTGGCCATTAAGCCTAGTTTCAAGCATTAAAAGAAAAAAATTATTTTTTTTTAGATTTTTCATATAAATGCTTCTCGCGAATTATTCCCCTTGTGGCAACAACTTGGAGGCCCTGGTCACGTGACATCTTTCTCCATTTGAAATCCGCTACACGTTAATCGCTTGAACAAATGGGGATTTTCATTTAACATTAGCTTATCACGCACTTAATATTTAGTTCGCTAATGGGTTTCCATTAATCGCTATCGTTTATTTAACCAATTACTCTAGGAAAGACAGATTGATCAGATAATTTTTCCTTTGACGATATACACGACGATTATAGGTTATGTCGTACGTTGGTGTTACATGTGCAAAATTGATATGAATTAGCGAAAAGCGGATGACATACAAATATTACGTGATAATTTTGTTTCAAGTCTAAAATGAAACTTTAGATCTTGAGATGTGTAAATGAAGTGATACAAGTTTTCTCATATCCTTCCTCTTTCTGTTATGGATGGATATTGCATCCTTTAAAGATAATAAAGTAAATTTAAACTGCGCTTTCTATCTTAAATGAATAGCGTTTTAATAATTTCTTTGGTGGGAGATGAACCATACTATTGTATTTGGGAAAGAAATTTTTTTCTTTCATGTTATAAAACCTATATTTGAATGCTGGGATATATGTACACATATACTAATATAACTTGATGTATTTCATTCCTTAATATTAATAGTTTCATTATTATTATTATTTTTTATTTTATTTTTTATTTATTTATTTATTTTTGCATTTTACAATATGTGGCAAGTTACAAGTTAAAAATTAACAAATCAAAAGGAACAACCAAATCTGAAATCAGCAAAAACACAATAATGACCAAATTAAGAAAGAACCGTTATAGAATCATGCAAATCAACACTGCAATATGTATCTAGAGGCAGTACTCCATATCTTCACCTATCCTACCATTTCATGAAACCTGTTGATCATGGTAGAAAGCTTCTATTCAAAAAATATTAAAGGAATTGCTTGAGTTTCATATCAGTTCATAGTGTATCTGATTCTGACACAAATAATCATCTTTTTCTTCATAATTAGTGCATAAAAATTACAATTGATTGGATGGACAAATTAATTGTTCAACCATGATTTGGTAGTTAGGATATCAGGAGCTTAATGGTCATTGATAATCAGAATAAGAAACTAGCCTAAATATTATGTATGATTTGTGGCATATAATTAGTGCCCCTTAAAATCATGGATTACCATATGTTTGGCTTCGTCTTTATTACAATGTATGGGTCTTTGATTTGGGTATGCATGGTGTCTTGCATTGGGGAACCATGGGTCTTGCATTAGATCTTTGATTGGTTCCACTCGCAAATTTTCTTGTGACACAAATTTAAGACAGTTAAATTTACTACCTTGCGGACATACTTAATATAAATAATTCGCGGGTAATGATTCTGTTGTATTTATGACAAATAGCATTAAAAAACAAGTACTAGCATTACTAGTACTTGTACTAGCATTGAAAACAAGATCGGTTTGTTTGGCACTTTAATTTAAAACTATATTCTTCTCCTTGATCATTGGGTGGACTAATGGTCAATGGGCTATCGGCTTTGGCCTTTGGTACCACAAGCTCCAGATTCTAATCCTGGTGGTGGCATGGATGTTTGTGTGGTTCGGAATCCACTGTAAACTGTAGGTCCCGTTCTGTTTAGCCCTCGTGTACACAAGAAGTCAGTAGAGTGACAAACCAAACCGAAATTTTTCATCATTGGGGCAACAGCCCCATAATGGGCCAAGGCCGTCTGTTCTAGATATTTTATCCAACCCTATTATGCAAGGCTTTTTCAAGACTACACAATTTCAAATACTCGACGAATACTAAGTGCTGAAAATCTTAGCATTCTTCTCAACTGTAACAAAAAGTCCTTACTATAAGTATCCAGTAGTATTATTCCTTACTATGTATACTTCCTGTAAGCTTAAAATAACATTATTTTTCCAACTTCTTAACTTAACATGTGTCAAGCAAATTACATAAGATTTCAACCTCTACAAAAAGGAGAGCCCAGAAGCTGAGAAAAAGGGAATTCTTGCACGATAAACGAAGTGCTTCTCCACAGTAGCCAGTCCATTTGCAAGAGGGCGGGAGATAAAAGGGGTGAAGTAGGGGTCCCCCAGCTCAGAGTAATGCAACAAGTGTAGTTCCGTTTGGAGGCCCCGTTTTATGGCCATGATGATAGAGAGAAGTGATTTTTTTTCATAGCGCCTTCCACACACTTTTTTCTTTCCCAAATTTATTGAAAAAGAAGGAAGCAGATATGGCATTTAATGGCTTGTCAACTTCTGTTTTATAAAAACGGAGGGAAAAAAAAAAAATGTCTACTAGAATCAGGATTTACAACATATAATGTGGCGCCAACTAATGCTGATTTTTTCTTTTCTTCTCAAAAGTTCCCCTTTTATACTGCACTATATGCAATCGGAATTCCTTGCATTGTGCAGGTTCTTAATTTACTTTTTTTTTTAAAACATTTGCATGAAAAATTAATAATAGAAACCAAACTAAGAATATGGAAGATTCACATCTACCGTTAAAGGAAGGACTTTCCAATCGATGATTTTAATATGGTCATCCCTGCATAGATGTGGAAGCTTTTGATTTTCTATCTCGTTGGGTTCCCAACCAACCTTTCCAGTTTAGAATTTCAACGTGCTTTCCACTCGACCCATACTATCACTTTATTGTAAATAAAAATATTTATTTTTGAGATATAAATTACATATTTAAAATATTTACCGATAAGCAAGATTGACTTATAGCTGTTCTTCAAGATAACGAATGACAATGAGATTCCCCCCCCCCCAAGATAAACATATGGCTTTTGATTCATTTCGAAAGGATCTGTATAGTTCAATCACCGATTGGGTATAAAGGTAAACATCCGGTTTAAAATCAGAAAAGGACGAATCGATTGCTTTTTGGGGTTGCTAGTCAGATATACCCGGCTCAAAAGTAGTTTTGAAGGAAAAAAAAGTTTAATAGTTACTGTAGAGTTATTTATTTATTTTTTTATCATCATGTAATTTAAATATTTTATTAGTAAATATTAAAATTAATTTGATTGAATTAAAAAAAAAAAAATTAATTAACTCCCCCTGCACTACTGTCCATGTTGGACCATGGCCATCTGCCTACTGGCAAATTTCGAAACTGGAGATGTTTTTTTTTTTTTTTACAGGATAAAGCTATCAGCCCTACTCCAACAGTCATATTAAATCGGCACCTATGGTTAAAAGTGGATTCCGAACCACTACAAACATCCATGACGCCTCTGGGACTCGAGCCCGAGCGCTAGACACATTGTAATTAAGTCCCTATTAAATTAGGTCTATAACGCTGCCCTATTTAAATCAATTCGACTTTGCCGTTAGCCAATTTTTCTTACAACTGGTGGTCGAACTATATTAGATTGTCGTAGCTTCAATTAGAATCCTATAGTAGATTTTGCTATTTCAGCAATAACTTTGTCGTCGTTTAGTTTTCTGCTTGTATGGTTTTTGCCTTAATTGGAAATGGAAACTGTGTTTTCCTCAAAAATTCCCTTTTCATCTAATGGATATACTGCAAAAGACTTTTGTGATAGATGCATATAAATAACATAGGACACTGTTATATTAGCTTCTATGATAAGGAATGTGAATTCAAGTATCTAAGGAAGATTACGGAATTTTAAGAGAAAATTAATTATGAATAAGATTTTAGTTCCGATAGTAAATGATCATAATTTTCCAGTGATACAAAAATCATTCGGGAATTACATGTAAACATTAATCCGTTAAAAACATAAACATTAGTCCGGAAAAATCCGTTAAAGAACCAATAACTTTCATCTTATCACAATTGAAAGCTAATAGCTGACCAATTTGTATTATTATGAGTGGCAAAATATATGAAATGTCATATTTATATAAATTATAAGATCGTGGCATCATCATCAGTGGCGCAACAACCCATGGTGGGCCAAGGTCGTTGGGTCTACTGCCAGATTCCGAGACAGGACACGGTTTTCTTTTTTACGGAGTAGGGTTGTCAACCCTAAGCCCAGCAGTCATATTCGACCGCCGGGACCTACGATTTAACGTGGGTTCCAACCACTACAAACATCCAACCCGAAACCTGTGGCACCGAACGCCAGAGCGCTAATCACTCAGCTGTCAGGCCCATTAGAAAGATACATAAATGGATATAAATACGACCAACCCAAACGCCAAAATTCACAAAATATTTTATATTTCATAACTTGACCCATGAGGATATTGCATTCCAACTTTTACGTAGAATTTAATATCTTCAAATCATAGAAGTCAATGGCTATTTAATAGGACAACCGAATCACCATAATCTTCTAACTGTAATATTACTTTATATTGCTCTGTCGAACTTTTATGCGATGAAAATATGACCGCATATGGTTTTTTAAGTATAGGCTATTGGCATTGTCGGAACGCCTTATTGCTAGCCTGGATTCTGCAGGTACCACTTTTAAAAAGCAATAAAGGGAAATGTTTCTTTTATTGTTACAAGAATCAGTGGGAAAAATCTACCAAACACTGTTTGTTTCGTGTTGGGTGGTCTAATGTCGTACTGTCTCTAATAGATGGAATTTTCCATATGAGATGCTATCGCTGTCTTTTGAAGAATTGAATAACTCAGGTGCTGAAGTATATTTTCTTTATGTAATTTACTTTTTATTTTATTTATTTTTTTCTAAAAATTGTTTTTTAATATTTTGCAGGCATGTAATGTCTAGCATTTATTGATGTTTCGTTTCTTGAAATTGATTTCTTTCATTTTTGTATTACGTAGTTTGATTTATGAGTAAAAATTTGAAATAAATATAGTGATTATTTTAGCATTAGGAAAAATGAATTTTATAAATATCAATCTAAAAATAAGGTATTTTGCTTTTTAACATCAAAAGCACCTTAAAGTATTAGATATTGCAATATTTTTTAATACTTCGTTAAAATATTTCATCGTTCTCAGCTTTTTAATTACACCAACTTTTAAAGGTTTTTAATAAATTTAAAAGAAATAAATTTTAAAATTTATTAATCCAACCTACTTTTTAAAAGCGATAACAAATTGTTTTTTTTTTTTATTTATTTATTTATTTATTTTTTTTTTTAAATCAAATTAATGCTTTTAGTGGGGCAGGATGGCCGAGTGTCTAATACTCGGTGCCATAGGTTTCGATTCGAGTTCTGGCTCTGGCATGAATGTTTGTAGTGGTTCGGAATTCACTTTAAACAGTAGATCTCGGTCTAAAAGGTCTGCAGAGTTGGGGAGCAGGGCTGATAACTCTACCCCTTAAAAAAGAAACATCTCCCCGTCTCGAAATCTGCCAGTAGGCAGACGGCCTTGGTCTACCAAAGGGCTGTTGCGCCAATGATGATTAATGCTTTTATTATTTGCCGTTTTGTTTCCCATTTCTGGTCTAATGATAATGTAAATTTACTGGCATTGGACTGAGGGACTTTCATAGCCGCTAATATTTTGCAATACATTCAATGCTGGAAAATGAATAGACCCAGTGGTGATTGCAACAGTAGTAACGCTCTAATTATAGAGCTATCTGGTTCTTTAATTTGACGAAAATTCTGATGGAATTACCCCTAAAATTCTTATAGAAACCATTATTATCTTAAGTTGTTGATCATCAAAAGCAATTTTAGCACTAAAATACAAATCAACAAATTACTCATTGGCTATGTACCTTTGGAAAAAAAGGCTTCAGATACGAATCCTGGCGGTGGCATGGATGTTTTTAGTGGTTCAGAATCCACGTTAAATTGTAGGTCCCGATCTAATTAGCACAAAGTGTGCAGAAAATAACCGTAGAGCGACAAACCAAACCATTGGTGTGTAAATGTGTTCATGTTCCCGAATTAGAATTTTTCTCCTTTAATTTTTCGTCCTTAATATTTAATTGGCTACTCTAACTGCTTATTTAGAATACAATTATGTTTTTCTCATTATATTTCTCACTATTTCATTGATTCTCATTATCCGTTCCATTAATTTTCCTTATTCGTTTTCTCAATTATCCTTATTAGTTTCAATGATTCTCATTATACGTTTCATGGATTCTCTTTTCAATTTCATTTTTCTATCATTTAGTTCCATTTTTAGCGTCATTCACTCTCATGTTTCGTTTTATTTATTTTCACTTTCGTTTCATTCATTTTCGTTTTTGATTCATTCTTTCTCATTGTTCGTTTCATTTATTCTCATTATTCACTTTATTTATTCATAAAATCGTATTGCTTCATTTATTGGTTTAAACTCTTTCCGACGATTTTTTTAACTCAGATTTCCAATTTCTTATGTCCTAAACATGTTAGCCATTCATATAAATGTCACATAATACATAAAACAAGCCGTACATTAAGACAGCATTTCCATCTCATTATATAGTACATCACCAATACCATTTTTCACTCGTTTCGTCCACATCAAATTCGATTTAGTTATTCTCATTATCCGTTTCATTAATCTTCTTTATTCATAAAAGCATATTGCCCTATTCATTGGTTTAAACTCTCTCCGAGTTTTTAACATTACATTACATTAACAAATAAATTGAAATACTCCTGTAACCTCATTAAAGAACTATTTAACTCAGATTTCCAATTTTTTATGCCCTAAATATGTTTACCATTCCTATAAATGTCACATGATACATAAAACAAGGAGTACATTAAGACACCATTTCTATCTTGTTATATACACCCAACACCATTTTTCACTCGTTCCGTCCACACCAAATTCGTTTTAGTTATTGTCATTTTTTTCGTTTCATTTATTCTCATTATCCGTTTCATTTATTCTCATTATCCATTGCATTTATCCATAAAATCGTATTGCTCCATTCATTGATCTAAACACTTTATCTTTTAACATTATATTGTATTATCAAATAAATTGACATGCTCCCTTAACGGCATTAAAGAACCATTTAATTCAGATTCAAAATTTTTTATGCCGTAAACATGTTTGGCCTTCATATAAATGTCACATAATACGTAAAGCAAGGAGTACATTAAGACACCATTACCTTCTTATTATATACACCATTATATACACCAATACCATTTTTCACTTGTTTCATCCACATCAAATCTGTTTTAGTTATTCTCATTATCCGCTTCATTTATTCTCTTTATCTGTTTCATTTAGTCTCATTGTCCATTTCATTTATACATAAAATCATTTTACTCCATTCATTGGTCTAAACTCTTTATCTTTTAACATTATATTATATTAGCAAATAAACTGAATTACTCGTAAGGACATTAAATAACATTTAACTCAGATTTCCAATATTTTTTATGTCCTAAACATGTTTGCCATTCACATAAATGTCACATAACACATAAAACATGGCTTACATTAAGACACCATTTCCATCTTATTGTATACATCCAATACCATTTCTCACTCTACATCAAAATACGACCTGTTAATTTTATAATCCCATCACGTCGCTTGAGGATAAAGCAAGTTGACAGATAGGTGGCGTTAATGTCATCTTCCAGAATCGTCCCCCTGAAGGCTCCATGCCCTTCCCCCCTTTTCCCCTTTAATCTGTGTACGATCCATCAACTGCCAAGCTGTATAAAATACTGTAGAATCTAATGGAAGGGCATCGCAGCGGGCGCTTTTCACAACGATTTAGTTTCGGTTTGACTTGTTGAGAATGTGATAACAGCAGGGAATCTGGGTCTGTTAAGATGGAGTGCTTTTTTTTTGCACCCAACCCTGGAAAATGTTTTTTAAATTTGGTATGCTTTTCAGTGTTGGCCATTAAGTTGAAATTTGTGTAAATTATAGGTTTGTGTAATAAATTTTCTTGGCTTTGATGTGATTTGTGGGTGATGTAAAGAATATTGGGAAATGAGGTCTTAATATAAAAATCAGTGTGTTTCCTTATTTTTGATAATGGGTCTTTTCAGATTTGTTGTGGACCCTGGAAGATGTTTTTAAATTTGGCATGCTTTTCAGTGTTGGCCATTAAGTTGAAATTATAAATTACAGGTAATAATATTCTTGACTTTGATGTGATCTGTGAATGATGTAAAGAATATTGGAAAATAAGGTCTTAATATAAAAATCAATGTGTTTCCTTATTTTTTTGATAATGGATCTTCTCGGATATAAAGAAAGAATTATGTGTCAAATTCTTTTCTTACCCGAAGGAAATCTTTTCATTAATTAATTTATTTATTCCTGTCCGTTGGATTTCATTAATTTATTTATTCCTTTTTGCATTCTTAATGTAATTAGACAGGGATCTACTGATCTACCAGTGGATTCCGAACGACTCACAAAATATTGAATGCCCCCATCAGGATTCGAACCTGAAACCTGTGTTACCAAACGCCAGAGTGTTAGCCAATTGGCGATCAGGTCGCACCTTTTCGATCAGGTCTCTCATCACTGTTAACAGAATTCATGTGCTCACTCTCAGATGTACCTTTATAACACGCGAAACCCAATTATTTTGAGTATTTATACCAATTTGCGAAAGTATAAACATAGAAGATATTTTTAGAATATTTTTTTTTATTATTCTGAAAATTTATCCGAATAAATATGATTTATTGAATTGATTCGAATAGTCTATCACTCCATTTCATTATTATTCTGAAAATTTATCCGAATAAATACGATTCATTGAAATGATTCAATCATCTATCACTCCATTTTATTATTATTCTGAAAATGTATCTGAATAAATACCAATCAATGAAATGATTCGAATCGTCTATCACTGCATTTTATCATATTTGGAGAACGAGCCACGTTAAGTTAGAATGATTCGATCGTCTAATCGTTCTAAAATTTATCCGAATAAATACGATTCATTTTTCGAATCATATTTTTTATTATTATTCTGAAAATGTAGAATAAATACCAATCAATGAAATGCCACGTTACGTTTGGAGAACGAGCCACGTGATTCGAATGATTCGATCGTCTATCACTCCATTTTATTATTGTTCTAAAAATTTAACCAAATAAATACGATTCATTGAAATGATTTGAATCGTCTATCATCCATTTTATTATTATTCTGAAAATTTATCCGATTAAATACGATTCGAATCGTCTATCATTCCATGTTAGCATATTTGGAGAACGAGATACGTTCACTTGGAGCATGAAATTCCGCCAGACACAAGATTGGCATTCGGAGATAGCCTACAGCCGACCCTAGGTACTTCCGTTTGTCATTCCTTGATCCTTCCGTTTTGGGGGAAATGTCAACCAGATGTTGGCGACCCCGCCGGAAACCTCCCTGTGGGAGACAGAGACACTCAAAAATGCCCATGTTTCGCCCATTTCCATGGCTCCTAATTGTAACTCTTTCGGTGAATCTTTGCAAGGACCCATGCAAGTTACAGAAGCTATTTTGGCTGCGGTTTTTCTTTAATTAAGAAGATTTTGGCTATCTCTGAAGATCTCTTGCTGTCGCCATGGATGTAGTCTAAAATCTACCCAATCCTACCACAAACTTGTTGCTATGACAGTGGCAATACGTTGTGCAAACTTGGAATGTGCAAGCTGTTTTTTGTTTCAAAACCGTATGCAAACTCAGAAATCATAGCAGAAACAGATTTAAAGACGAAAGTCTAACGTGGAAATAGAACTCAGATGACCAACATGATGATCTCATTTGGCTTATAATGTGATTTTGTGTATGATAAATACTATATGATACCTATGTTAAGATAAATACTATATTTAACAAGGCATACCATTATTTTAACTATTAGTTTGCTATATAGAATTTTCTTGTTATTGTGCAATAATTATGCTCATTAATTCTGGTGAGAAACTCTTCATCATTGAAAAGAGACTTAAGACTTAGACTTTGTTGCTCATTAAAGTCCAAGTATTCTCATTAAGTTATGTTAAATTTAAAAAAAAAAAGTCTAAAATTCATCTTTACATAAAGAAAGAAGTATGAGTGCGCGCATCTTTATTTCTTATAATTCTGCTTTTAAACATTTATTTTAATAATCATCTACTTTATTCTTAACATTAAAAAAAAAAAAAAAAAAAATCAGATAAAAAATAATTAGATGTAAAATAAGTTATTTTTGACAAATATATATTTATTCTAAATATATAACTTAAAATTATGCCAAAGACATACATAATTCAGGGGAAAAAAATTCGATGATGTTTGATATGGTGCATGAAAAATAAATAATTAATTATTAGTTATTTTTAATTAAATATAATGAAATTATTGATAGCAAATTAACAACAAAATAAAATTAGATTCCAATAGTTCAAAAATCTCCCGTTTTTATTCATATTCATTATTAAAAGATCTGTAAACATTTGAGTGAACGAGATTAAGAATAGTTTTTATCCATTTTCTGAAATTTTCTTGATTAAAGTCGCAAATTTAGTATCTAGCGTTCTGGCGCTCGGTGCGACAAGTTTCAGGTCCGAAATCCCGGTGGTACTATGGATGTTTGTAGTGGTTCGGAATGCACTTTAAAACCATAGGTCCCGGTCTAATTTCACTGCAGAGCCTTGGGCGTAGGGCTGGCAACTCTACCTCGTAAAAGGAAAAAGAAAGAAAAAAAAAAGCATCTCATGTTTCTGAATCTGTCAGTAGCATACGTCCCTGGCACACCATGGGGCTGTTGCGCTGATGAAGAAGAAAATCGTAAATTTATAATCTTTTTATGTTGTCATTTTTTTTCAGTATATTTTGTTAATTTAAAGTATTGCGCTATTATGTAGGGTTAAAAGTAATTTTTTGCATTATAAAATCTTTTTTATTTATATATTGACATTTTTTTTTATTTTTTATTTTGCTATCATCATCAGTGGCGCATCAGCCCTCATAGTGGGCCAAGGACGTCTGCCTATTGGCAAATTTTGAAACAGGAGATGTTTTCTTTTTTCGGTATAGATTGTTAGCCCTACAGCCGACGCTTTACGGTCATTTAGACCATGAACTATTGTTTAAAGTGAACCACTACAAACCCTATGGCACCGCTGGGACTCGAACCCGAAGCCTGTGCTAAATCACTTAGCCATCAGCCCTTATTTCACTATAGCAGAACAAAATATTACAGTATAATTTTTTGTTTGACTGTACTATTACAGCTATGAACGCAAAAAAGTCAGACCATAAATTACAATTTATCCAAATAGATTGCATTTTAAACATTTAACGCATGATGTTGAAAATTGCTATCAAGATATCAAGAAAAAAACGATATTAATTCATAATCTTTTAAATGTAGTTAGTTTTATTAGCTTTTTTATAAAATAAAATTAGACGCATAAAAAACCAAACTGATAAATCGTCAGATAGACATTGCTAATAACTAAACCATTAAACTCACACCCATTACATCTGAAAATAAACTAGAATTGAGTTCACAGATAAAGACCCTCTTTCATATTAAATTTTATTTTTGTGAGCTTTCTTTTAAAAAACATTTAGTAACTAATATTTAAAAGAAAAATATATTTCATTGACCCTGTTTATATCTTTCATATCAATGTATGTTTTTCTTTATTCTCCTGCTGAAATCCCGTTTATTCAACTGGTTTTATGACTGACCACAGCTGCTATGATGATATCATTAAATGATATGCAGATATACGTTTTTAAATATTTAAGTATTAATGCTCACAAGAGCACGATGATGCTTAATAAAGTTTTGTGGGAATTTTGTACTTGCTGTTATGTATATAAATAATAAAATTTTTCATTACTTCAAAATTTAATTTGCCTAAGTGACGTTTCCTCTCTGTTTATTCAAATTATATGAAGCTAAAATATATGATTCTGTAATGAAATTGACTTGGAGAAAAAAAAAATTTTTTTCAAGGTCTTTTAAACTATGTTATTTTCACATTTAATGAACCCTCAAACGCACATCCTGCAAGTTTGGAAAGTACATACAATAAAAATTTTTATACCAACGATTATTTTTATTTATTATAGATATCAAATATTGGAATCTATATTTTCAAAATATATATTTTTTGATATATATTTCAAAGTATATAAATAATTAAACATTTCATTACTTCAAAAATTCAATTTGCCTAAGTGACGTTATATCTCCTTTATTCAAAATATATGTAGATAAAATATATGATCCTGTAATGAAATTACCTAGAAGAAGGAAAGAAAAAAAAAAATCATTTTTCAAGGTCTTTAAGCTATGCTATTTTCACACTTAACTAGACCGACCTCAAACACACGCTCTGCATGTTTGAATGTTAATGAATGTGCGGTGTACATTTTTATGTCAACTATATATTTTAGATTTCAAATACTGGACTCATTTACTATATAGTTCAAAATGTGTATTTATTTTCAAAAATTATACATTTAAAAATTTTCCTTTCTCTTTTTTCGACATTTCTTCAATGGCGCAATAGCCCCATGTTGAAGACCGTCGGTCCTAATGGCAGATTTCGAAATATAAGATGTTTTCTTTACGGGTAGAGTTGTGAACCACTACAAATGCCCGTCTAACGCTCTACAGTCATACCTGTAGACCGGCCATTCTCCCGCCCCATGTTTAAAGAATGAGTTTTTCGAATCATGGATTCACTCAAAAGATTCATGGCCCTTCTGGGACTCCAACCTAAAAATCTGTGGCCCTACTGACATTCAATAGCTTTTCTTTACATTACTCGTATTAATATTTTTTTTCAATTTGCCGGATGGAGTTTCCTCCTTATATTTTATTAGTGGGTAATTTTTTTTCTCAACTTTTACTGTTGAGAGTCAAATTTAATTTATTATTCAAATAAATTTTAACATCGTTATAATTTTTAAACATTCGTTAGAAAACTCTACAAAGTCATCATTAAAAATACAATTAGCAATTTAATTATTAATTTTAGATTATTTTAAGAATACTGAAATATTTTTAAGCTACATATAAGGCGGAAATAGAGAACGGACATCTATTTTTAATTCACACGTAGTTCCTGTTTTCCTTCTGCTTAATCTATAATTCCTTGAATAATTTCTGGTACTCTAACAATCGGATAAAATGCAATGAAAATTAGCTAGTGGTTCAGGCTTCACGTTAAACTGTCCTGTTAAGCCTGGTTCTATTTATCCCAAAATGTGTAAGACAATGACTGTAGAGCAATAAAACCAAACCATAGATTTGAAGATTAGGTCTGTAAAAATTAAAAAGAAAACTCTACGAAGTCCTCATTAAAAAAGTAAAATAAGTCTTTTAAAAGATTGGCTTTATTTTAAGGATACTGAAGTATTTTTAAAGTTACATATAAGGGAGAAATAGAAGATGCAGATAATATATTTTCTACTGCATCTCCTACAATCTGCAAGATCTTGTAGAATCTGTAATCCTTGAAGATTTTGGATAATGAACAACCTGATAGAATGCAATGGAAATTAGGTAGTGGTTTGAACTCCACGTTAAACTGTAGGTCCCGGTCTAATTCGTCTAAAAATAAAAAATAAAAAATAAGAAAAACATATTTATGCAAAAAAAAAAAAAAAAATATATGACCGTATAGCAAACCACAGATTTGAAGATTAGGACTGTAAACATTTTATATTGCAAATATTATTGAAGAAGTTTTCAAAAATTGGCAGGTAGTTACTTAATTTAATCAACAAATAGTTCACCAAGTCAATTTTTTTTTTTAACCAAAACCAAAGCAGCTCGACCCCAAGCAACAGGTGCAGGAAGTCACCATCAACTTGACACCAAACCGTGTCAAGTTGAGAGTTAAATAACAGGCTTTTCTGTAAAGCGAGGCATCATATTCACAATCCGTGAACTGCCTTCAGGACACTTTGTCACGATTCGCGCTTTTGTTTAAAAGAGCCTACCCTTGCACAATCCAGAGCGGCGGCAGCTGGATCATCTGCAAGTTTCCACCATTCTCTCTGGAGTAAGTGACATTTCCCGTTGCTTCCCTGACACCACCCACTTCAGTCGCCTTGTCAGACCCCCGATAAATTCCCCATCGTCTTTGTCGCTCCCTTGTCTTTTAAGATAAGATCAAGGGGGCATTGTTCAGGGAGCGGTTACAAATTGCAGAAGTTGCGAGGTATGGTAGTTGTTTGGTTAACATTTGGATACTCTCAAATTGGAGATAATAGAATGTTTTCATTCTTTTATTTTATTGCTTCAAAACATTTTATTTTCATCATTAAATTTTTGTGATACTTACTTTTTACATTTATTTACATATTTTTTTTTATTTTTGATACTTTATGCATTTATTTACTTTATACATTTATTTACTGATTATTTATATTTTTGATACCTACTTTATACATTTATTATTACTTTATGATTTACTTATTATTTTATTTTTGATTCTTACTTTATACATTTATTTACTTATTTTTTTTTTTTTTATACTTTAAGCATTTATTTAATTTTTTTTTTTATATTTGACACTTTATACTATTTATTTATTTATTTTATTTTTGATACTTTATACATTTATTTAGTTATTTTTATTTTTGATCGTTACTTTATACATTTATTTACTTATTTTTTATTTTTATTCTTACTTTATACATTATTTACTTATTTTTTATTTTTGATACTTACTTTATACATTTATTTACTTTTGTTATTTTTGAAACTTACTTCATACATTTATTTACTTATCATTTTATTTTTGTTACTTATACATTTATTTACTTATTATTTTATATTTGATACTTACTTTTAAACATTTACTTACTTATTTTTTATTCCTTTTTATATTTATTTTTTGTTTTTGATACTTACTTTACACATTTATATACTTTATTTAACTTTTGATTCTCCCTTTATACTTATTTTAGTGATACTTACTTTTTAATATAATATGCAACATGATAAAAAAAAATAAAGAATTTTCATTTTCTACATGTTAATAAACTTATTTACATGGGAAAAGAAATATCTTCAGTTTCAAAATATTATCAAATTTATATTTAATAAATCCTTTGAATTTATGAAGCCTATTAAAATTTTTAAAACCCTTGGAAGCCTATTAAAATTATGAACCCTGAAAACTAATTAAGATTAGTTTGGTTTGCCACTCTGCTGTTATTGACCGGGGCTAATTAGACCGGCCAATAACCGCAGAATATTACTTTGGGCTAATTAGACCGGGACCTACAGTTAACGTGGATTCCGAATCACCACCACTACAACTACACCAAACCACATCACTATGCCTAGAGCTGAGTTGCCCCTTTACTGTTTGGGAATAACGTGGGTGAGAGAAGTCTGACTGGGCTCCGTGACGCTCTTACGGTCATATGGTTTGGTTTGTCGCTCTACTGTCATTTTGTGCGCTTTAGACTTTTTTTCACTTTAGACTAATTAGACCGGGGTTATTAGTTATTTAAAGTGGATTCCAAATCATTAACGAATATCCATTAACCACCACCAGGTTTCGAATCTGAAGCCTATGGTACCAAAGTCCAGAGCGTTAGCCAATTGGCCACCAGGCCGCAATTAAGATTGGAATTATGAAATAATTTAAACATGAACAACTTGAACTTTCTAAATTAGTAACATTTACTTCCATATTACACAGAAATATTCTTAAATCTCTAAGAAAATTAATTAATTTAATGCTTAAAATAGTTTTTTAAAATACTACTATAACGTTAATTACGTAAATTTACACAAATCCTAGTAACTTTTGCAATTTAAAAATTATTTTAGTCTTTATGTAAATCTAAAGTACAAAAAAAAAAAAAAAAAAAAAAAAAAAAATATCACCTTATATCAGAAAATTCTAATAATCTATAGAAATTGCTTTTCCTTAATTAGAAACATTTTTTTTTTCTTACTCTAGATGTGAGATAAATTTTAATGGGAGATTTCGAAAAGCAGAGCATTTACACAAAATACTTCTGAATAAAAAATTTTAAGCTGAAATAATATTTTTTTTTTTTTTTTTTTTTTTTTTAACATTCTTCCAGTTAAAATCCCTTTTGAGATGTTTCCTTTCAATAAATATTTATCTAAAAATTCCGAAAAATTGAAAGAATTGTACAAATATTTTCTTTCTTAAAGTGTTTTGAACAAAATTCTAAATTTAACTCGAATACGGAAGTAAAAGTTTGAAAGCAAACACTATTCTACAAAATAAAAAAAAAAAAAATTTCAAAATATTTCCGAGTGTTCTTCTTCTTCTTCTATTCTTAACTTTTCCGATATTTTATATTTTTTAAATTTGATGTTTTCCCCCAGAACAGCAATGCGTTTCCTTAATGATATTCCCCTCCCCTTTCGTCAATGACCCTTCATTTATTACCACTGGGCTTCAGGAAAAATTCCTCCTTCGCCTAGGACACCTTGAAAAACTAATGAGTTGTTGAACTCTTTTTTAGAACTGTGCGTATACTTAGTACATTTATAATACGTATATTCTTAGAATTGATATATTTCAAAGGCCAAGTTTGGCACATAGATGCACAGACGCTAGCTTGCCCCCTCATAAAACAATTTTACTCTAAAAGTAAATACTAATGCATTTTATTATTATTAGTTTAAAGACGGAGAGTTTGAAGAAAAATTGAAAATGGGACTTGATCCTTTCTAATTTAATTATAATTTTTTTTAAAATTAGATGAAATTTAAAATAAAATGCTAAAATTAATTTTTTTAAATTGAATAAAATAGTTTATTATCCACTATTTACTCATTTATTAGAAACGAGAATATAAGAACTTTTCAATAATATACTATTAATTATGCAGGAATACTAAAGTATTCCTGCATAACTTAAATGCAGAAATACTTACTACTTAATTTTCTTATTTATTATCTTTTACCCTATCGCAAAAATCAGTACTGATTGCTACCAAGCCCCCACCCGCCCTTTTTTTTTTTCATATGTGGCTCCTATTCGGACGGCTGTTCTGTTCTGATGGCTACTAAGTCCTCCCCTCCCTCTTTTTTTCACATATGTATATATATAGCTATGTTTATGGACACTTTTAAAACACTAAGACACTGCCCACACCTAAGACATTTTTGTAGAAAAATCTCAATAAATAAGCAGAAAAGAAGTGATTCTGTAGAATAACAATAATAAATTCTACCCTACAAAATAATCAGTAACCCTCAGAAGAGAATATCGGCCCTCAGTCCTAGAAGATTTTATCTGTAGAATTATGCTTCATCTATCCTATTATGTCGTTATAGATTAACAAATTATGATCTTTTAGAAATTGGAAGTTTGCATAATCACTTTGCATGGTCTTATGCTAACTTATAGTAGGTGAAAAGATGTTGAAATGAAGCTAATTTTTCTTCAAAGGTAAATTAAATTATATATATATATATATATATATAACATTGAATAGCTGATTGGATGATGTCTTGGGAAATATTGGTGATGTTGATGATTTTATATCCACCTAGAGGTAAACTGTAGTAATATCCAAATTTTGATTTTTTTGTTTGTTATCTATGCTAATAAATATTATATAGATACGATAATATACTTATTATCTGTAGCATGATATTTATTAATACAGATACAAATATAAACAGAGAAATTATAGTTTGAAAGTTGCCTCTGGTGTACAGATATTTTTGGTAAAGTTTTCAGATTTATTTTTGTGAAAACGGGCAAAACTTACACTGTTATTACAATTAAACTGTTCCTAGGTTTCCTTTCGTTAAATTCAAGATATTATTCATGAAAAATAAACAAAGACATTCCTTTGCAATATTCTTTGGAGGAAGTTTTTTTTATTTATTATTATTAATATTTTTAATAAACACATAAAAATATCAATGTTTTATGGAAATTTATTCTTGATGAGCCGTACTGCATACTCAGTGCATTGGGTCACACAGCTCTGTAAAAGATCATATCTGCCTTTATCTCAACATTATAAAAGGAAAGGAGACATCTCGATTCTCCAGATTCTAAAATTGTATTTCCTTATTAATAAACAGAAGAGTTATAAAAAAAAAAAAAAACCATCTTAGACTCTCTTAAAATGATTAACAAAAGAATGAATGTGGAGTCAAACTCGTCCCTCTCATGCCCCTCACCCCCCCTTTTTTTCTTTCTTTTATACCTTTTGACAATTCGTAAACAATCTTTTTTGACAATTCGTAATTTGATACATTCTGGAAGTGTCAGATTAAAAATTCATAGGTTTGAAATGCATTGAATGAAGTAAGAAAAGATAAGAAAAAAGATCTTATCAGTTACGGTTGTAATATCATTTAATTAAATTTATCCTTTCAATCTCTTAACTCTAAACTTTAACACCATAACAAGGGCGGTAACGAGAAAAAGAGTTTTTATTGTCGCGACATGTCCATTCATTTTAACTATAAATTTCCGTGTGTAGGTTGAGTATTTCTGTTCCAACCTTGAATTCCTCTAAGGTAATCATGACGAAATTTCTATTTCTTGAATATTTGCAATAAAAAAGTTATGTATTCGCCTTCCTTAGATAACAAGTAAACGAATTTGCATTCAATTAACCTCGTGACATTTTTTGCGGTGAATCAAGTACTTTTAAAAGACATAAATCTAAGCTTTTTACACTTACTAAGGATGTATTAAAATGCTTTGGTCTTTCAAAAGGTCTTTGGTTCATTCAAAATGAGATACATTTAATTCTAGATATATATTAAGATAAAATTAATCCGATTTCATTAAAAGAGTCAAGATATCATCATAAATGAATGTAATTTTTCTGAATCTTTTTCTTTTCTCTACATTTAATAGAGTATAGATGTATATCAAGATAAATTTAATCATTTCATAAAAGATTAATTGAAATCATCATAAATGAATTTTTTTCTGAATCTTTAGAATTTTAAGATAATTTTCATCTTAACCATCAAGATTATTAGTAATCTTTAACTATGAATGGTTGAGTTTTATTTTATAAAAAATTAATAAAGATTATTTGAGTTTTATTTTCATGTGAATATAATTAAAGATGTGTTGTAAAAAAGGTATTAGAATATATAATAATGTTTGACGCCCTTATTTTTTAGAAATGAATTTTTCTTCATTAATGAAGAAAAAAGCATCATGCATTAATGCAGCATGGTCAAATCTGATCCTTGTGCCATAAAACCCAAACCAACCAATCAAAAAAAAAAAAAAAAAAAAAAAAAAAAAAGTTGTTTTCTTTTTGTTTTAAAAGTTTGTTTAATGAACATTCTGAAAGAAAACAAATTTTTTTTTCCTTTATATGATTCATAAAACATAAAGAATATAAAATTAAACTCAATTTTTAGGTAATAAATTCATTACTTAACCCCTTTCAATTAGTTCTTACAAGTTTCAAATAATTAATAACATCTAGGGTAATTCTTTAAAACTTGGAAAATTTAAAGTTCAATATGAACTATTATTACATCTCCAATGATGTTATCTTAAAATAACAGGCTTAGGTTGTTTTTCTAGTTATTCTCCAAACTATTGTAGCGGCCTAATGACCAATTGGCTAGTGCTCTGGCCTTTGGTACCATAGACTTTTCAAGTTCGAATCCTGGTGGTGACATGGACGTTTGTTAGTGGTTCGGAATCCACGTTAAACTGTATTTCTCGATATAATTAGCCTAAAGTGTGCACAAGGAAATGACCATAGAGGGACAAACCAAACTATTGCTGATAATATATTTGTATTTATCTAAATAACCGCAATGAAAACTATGTGCAACAATGCAAATTTAACAATATGAGCATCAATAATATCGTTAATGTTCTCCGTTGTTCCTCGTTAATGTAATAATTACCTAAACAATATATGTTTCGAAATAATTGTTACTGACAATGAACATCTTTTTTTACATCTTCATTATTACTAACTATTTGTTAAGGTTACCTGTTGACAACTATTGTTCCAGTTTTTGTTGAAACCTCAAGCTTTGGTTTTTCACTTTTTCTTAAAACCTTAATACTTTTTTTTTTTTATTATATAAAATGAGCTCAGCACCTAAGAAGTCTTTCCCAGAGATTTTCAATAACGGTAAATGGGCAGACCAGCAAAAATTCTGTGACGGATGCTTGTTAACGGAAGATGGTACTAAGTTCAACGTCCATAGAGTTCTTCTGTGCCAATGTAGTGAGTATTTTCGCGCCTTGTTCTGTTTCGGTATGCGCCATGAAGCCTTAATCCCTGGCATTGAAAGCTCAACATTGGATTCTATTCTCATGTACATATATACAGGCGTCGCCTATTTGGATACTAAAAATGTGTGGGACATGATGATTGCTTCAGATTACTTGCTGATGGATGGCTTGATGGAAAAATGTCGATCATTTGCGGTCCAACATCTAACAATCAGAAATTGTATACTTTCTCTCAATATTGCTTGGCCGATTGACAGACTGGCTCTTTTCAACGACTGCTTCAGATACGCTGTCATACATTTCCAAAATATTTTCTCGACTTGGGTTGAAGGAATTGATGATTTTCCAATTGAAATCTTCCGAAAGCTTTTAAAAAGCAACAGCTTAAACATCACTTCAGAAAGATTCGTTTGGGAGGCCATCGTTATGTGGACTGAAGCAAAAAAATCTGCAAGGCTTCCCTACGTATCTGAACTCGTAACTTATCTCAGACTTGAAGAAGAAGTAGATGAAGAACTTGCTCAAGAAATTCTTTCTCATCATCTAATAAACGTTAATCCATATTGCTTTCTGTATTTAAACAAGCAATTCAATTATTACCTCACGAAATGTACTATACTCAATCAGCATGTAAAATATGCAAATACGTTTGATCAAATATCGCCAGTAGGTCCCCGTGCGCCAAAATATATGCATTTTGTAGCTCACCACTTTATCAACTCAAGAAAATATGGCAGTGCATTATATGTGAGCTATGACGACAATTTAGATTTTTGGCGATTCGTTGGCGAAGTACATTTTTTTATAGATGCCGTTGTCAGAATAGGTCAATTCATTTATTTGTTCAACACGTGGGACAACGTAGTTTTTGCTTTTGACATAATTGAAGAAACCTGGGTACCGATGGCTTCTCTATTTGCTCCGCGCTATAATTATCACGTAGTTGTGCAAGGAGAAGAAATATTCGCCCTTGGAGGAGATACAGATTCTCATTTTTCCACAACTCTGGTGTCACGTTATGTCCCACGACTAAATTCGTGGCAAAGCATGAACCTTGCATATTCGATGGTAATTTATGGATCCGTCGTCTTGAATGATCTGGTCTATGCTGTTGGACTCTCGGAATTACAACAGGAAGAACAACACATGATGTGCCAAGTATATGATCCTGCAACTGATAACTGGTCTTTGGTAGCAGCTCCTAACGTATATCGTCGCAGTTTTTCTGTTGTGGTTTATCGCGATCACATATATGCAATTGCTGGCGAAAATACAGAAAAAATTATGTCAAAGCGGTGGAAGAGTATGATCCTATTTTGAATGTTTGGCGATCACTTCCGGATTTACCATGCGAATATTTTGTCTCCAATGCTATCGTCGTTCAAGAGAAGTTAATTGTATACGACAACAATCATGAAGATACTCGGTTCTACGAAGTTCCACCTCCTGTTTGTTGGGACGAAGAGTCACAACTCTGGCGAGTCATTGATGAATCATCCCCCTTGCACAGTATCGAGCGTTACACATTCTGTGTCCTGGATGACTGCCGACTTGTAAAAGATCTCACCGCTAAAAACAGACGCCCGGGTACTCAGTGGGAAAGAAGGCCTTCTCTATAAACTGTTAAAACTTTTTGATTTAGCTATTATTCACCAATTTATAAATTGTCCTCTTCTTAGAATAAGATGCTGGTTGCACAAATGCAGTAATCTGTATAACTCATACTATTTTAAATAAAAACTATCTTTTTTTTTTTTTCCTCATACAAATCGTTTTCGCTTATCAATTTCCAAATGTATAAGATTAATCAAATATTTTCTCCTGTAATATTTGGATACAAAAAAAAAACCTTTTTAGATTATATATATATATATTAACTCAAAAATTAATCGGAATTAAAATGTTAACAAAATGGCTGAACAGTATAATGCAGTCCATACTTAAATTCTTTGATGGGTCCAATATCTTTTTTTCGAATGTAGTTTTCTCCGAGAACAATTTTTTTTATTAAAATAGAAACCATGTATTGTTAGACTAAAGATCGTTGTGAATTTGAACTTATTTCATTTTTTATTATAGAAACTCAAGTATAAATTTAGCCATTTTGGATTTTACATTGGAATTAGAATTATAATCCTCAGATTTGTCCCCAGAGATTTTTGAGATCACTATACTATGACATCATGATATAAATGTCTTCACTTTTATTCAATTAGGAAGAAAAATATATAAGTAAAAATTGAACACGATGGAAATTAAACTCCATGATGTATGTCTGTGATAAAAAAAATGGAAAATTTTAAGTATTCATCAAGTCTTACTAAAACGATAAATAAAATTTATTAGAGTATTTTATATTACAGTATTTTATTATTAGTAAGATTTATTTCTTATTCATTTAATTAAATAAAATGAATAAAATTATGAAAAAAATTAATTAAATGAATTAAATTTTTACGAAATCTCCTAATTTTTAAGATTTGCTTGCGAGGTAATACAATAATTTTAAACTTCATACTATCTCTACAATACATTAATAAATTAAAAATATTTTTTGCATGTAATTATAATTACGTGCAATACTAGTGTAACTAAATAAATGATTAAAACATAAAGCATACAGAAAATAACTTCGACTTAAATTGCTTTGAATATCAAACCGAAATTAGTTGGAGATTAGTTGTTGTTGTTCCAATGCAGCTGGCATTACAGAGACAATTAATCTGGCACAGAAATGATTTTTCATCACTATAAAACTTCTGCAGATGTTATACCTCGTAGTCGACCTGGAACATGTCTTCTGGACACAGAAGCTTCGGTTTGATATTGATTCCAGAGACAGTGGACCACACTGCGAGACACATTAAGACGCCTAGCACAGGGGTCGGCAACCTTTTGAGTCGGAAGAGCCAAAAATAGCAATTTACAAATTTCAAAGTTTGCCTCAACTCGCGGAATTTTTTTTTTAAAGCTATTCACTTTTGTTGCGTTATGTACATACTTTCTGGACCTCCAACTCTTCCAACTTGCTTTTCAACTCTGTAAATTTTCCACTCCACAAAGCTTTACTTTTTAAATCGATCAATTGCATTTCTAGAGATCCAGTATCAATTCTAAATGGCTCAATGTGGATTTCGTTACTATTTGTGTTGAGAGGATTTACTATGAATGCTAGAGTGGTTTTGAATTGCTCAAATCTATCAGCAAATTCATCTTTAATTTTTTTTTATAACTGTGCTGAAATAGCTCGTGTCAACAGTTGCACTAGTTTTATCACGATATTGCTTTAGAAATTGAAAATGAAGTAATATACCGCTCTGAATATCTTCTGCAAAAAGAATTAATTTTTCTTCAAAACAAACCAATTCTTCTACCAAAACATAGTCTGGGTTTCCCTTTCCTTGCAGTTTTAGATTCAGCTCATTTAATTTCGCTGTGATATCCACCATAAAAGTAAAATTTTTGCAACCATTTGCCGTTCTCTAACTCAGGGTGATTAATGACTTTTTTATTTAGGAATGTATTTATTTCATTCAAGCACAAAGCAAAACGTTTCAACACCTTACCTTTGGAAAGTCATCGCACTTTATTGTGAAGAAGGAGGTCGAAATACCTAGTCTCCATTTTGTTTAAGAATTCTTTAAACTGACGATGGTAGAGTGCTTTTGACAAGATGCTGTTAACAATCTTGATTACTAAATTCATGACCTCAACTATTTCGGTCGGAAATGTTTGGGCACAAAGCGCTTCTTGGTGTATTATGCAGTGAAACGTAAGGATTTCGTGGTTTATTTTGCTCTGAAGAATCGTTGTTGCCCCTTTATTTTTTTCCTGTCATACTTTTGACTACATCAGTTGCTATTGAAACGATTTTATTTACATCGATCTTATTGTCTTCAAGGCATTTTTGCACGGCATTCGTTATATCTTCCCGTCTAGTTTGTCCCGAGAACGGTAACAATCCTAGAAGTTCTTCTTTTGGACCTTGGGAAGACATATACCTGACAAAAGGGCAACTTGTGCCGTGTCTTTTATGTCGCAAGACTCATCTATAGCCAGTGATAAGGCAGAAGAAAGTTGAATATCTTCCACCTGCAAATATGTTACATTTGAAGATATTTTAGCTATTCTATCTTGTACTGTTTTAGCGGATAAAGGCAAATCTTTGATTTTTTTCAAGATTTCTGGTTTGTTTTTGAAATCACAAAACAGTTCTTCAGATTCCTCGTTAATCGATGCAGAACGATTTTAAAATGTTTTTTTTTTTTTTTTTGATAAAATAAATAACATTTGCGTATGGAACTAAAGAGCCACAGTTTCACATCCAAAGAGCCGCATGCGTCTCGCGAGCCGCAGATTGCCGACCCCTAGCCTAGCAGCATCAGCCTGGGACAACCCCATTTCCATCCATCCGACCGACCGCCACCTTAATGAATCGGGCAAACGGCTTCTCTCAGACATTGCGGGAGCCCACTACCTATTGTTAACGAATATGCTAACAAAAGTTGTAAATCAACAAAATTTACACGCGTAATTATGAAAGCCGGATATTTGCATATTTTTCTCTCACCCTCACTTTCTATACCCCTTCTTATCTATAAAAAAATTGGTAGCTATCGTTTTTGCATAATTTTGCATACAGTTCATTTTTATCATTTATATAAACTATAAATTTTATTGTTACTGTCATTTTTTTTATGATGAGCTTCGAAAAATATGTTGTTCCTTAACTTTTGGAGGGCAGTATATTAATCAACAGAAGCACAATTTGATTAAAAAACAATTTTTTTAAAAGTGAAAGCCATGACATTCAAGGCTAACTATTCAAGACTAGAACTGTCAAGAAGGAAAAAAGTCACTTAAGTAACGAATCACTCACGGCCTAGAAACTCGTTCGTAGTGAAGAAGAAGAAGAGCAGGAAACACGACAGCTGCCAGAGAGAGCAGCGCTTATGAATCATAAATGGTGAAACAAGAATGTAGAAATGACAGAGCTAAAGCACTTTTCAAAAACTTCAGGTGCCGAGCTATGTAACTGGAAGATTACTTTCTATATAAATTTTTTTATGTTTCTCCAAATAAGCGATAATTAATACTGGTGAATAAATAATAAAGTCATCCTTTAATAAGATGTGAGCAATGAAGTTTCCAATGCTAAAGTTGTGCTTATTTTTATTAGAAAAATAAAAAGCAGATAGTGTCCCATTCCTTCAACAGCAACAACAACAACAACAAAAAAAAAAAAAAAAAAACAGTTTATTATTAAAAGTTTATGAGCTTTTGAATAGATTTCACTTATGCAAAATGCTGTTCAATAAATAAAAAAAAAAAAAAAAAAGATACTATTCCTAAAAAATCTTTCCAAATGCTGGCTGAAATAATTATAATAGTTCACGACAAATTGATTTCAGAAGTCAAACATTTAATAACTGTTGATCATTATTGTTAAACAAGAAATAATGCTGCAACAAAAACAATGTTGATAAAAAAAATGCTCAAATAAACTTTAATGTATAATTTGAAAGCTATTTATCTTTATTTTTTATTGTACTATTTGTATCTTCATCATGTAAAATGTAATATAATATTTTTCTTTGATGACCATTGGAAATATATTTTAAAAGTAAAGTAGAACTGTATAAACTATGTTGTAAAGACATTCTGACCTTGAACAGCTATTTGCTTTGTAAACTTTCTGTTCATGGTTTGCTTACACCTTACCAAAACAAAAGTCGTTGTTGACACCCATATTAATATCTGGAATTGTTGAGAATTCATTCTGGAAATTTTTTTTAATGGAAAGTAAAAACAGAATATGAATAAAACAAAAAAATTTGAATGGAAATTTTTAATTTCTGAAAATTTTAAATTAACGTTTAGTATTTTAAAAAAGTGCAAACTGAACATGAATCTTTATGGTATAAACTGTGAATTAAAAGACTATCTTTGACATTAAACAGCTATTTACTTTGTAAACTTTCTGTTCGTGGTTCTTTTTCAATTTACCAAAAACGGAAGTCATTGCTGATACCACAATAAATGTCTGAAATTGTTGCGCATTTTTCAGGACAGTTAGTATATATTTTTTTTCTTCAAACAGAAAATAAAAAAAGAGAATACGATAGAAAAAAAAAAAAAAAAAATACCGAAAATTATAAAATAGACACGTAGACATATTATTAAATAGGCACGTAGATATATTATTAAATAGACACGTAGTAAAAGACTATCTTTGAAGTTAAATAGCAATTTGCTTTGTAAACTTTCTGTTCATGGGTAGCTTACACCTTACAAAAACTAAAATCATGGTCGACACCCATATTAATATCTGGAATTGCTGAGAATTAATTCTGGAAATTTAGTTTCTTTTATTTTTAATGGGAAGTAAAAATTGAATATGAATAAAATAAAAGAATGGAAATTTTTAATTTTTGAAAATTGTAAATTGTATCTTAAAAATGCAAAATTGAACATGAATCATTGTGATATGAACTATGGGAAGTAGAAGACTATATTCGACGTTGAACAATTATTTCTTTGTAACCTTCCTGTTCATGGGTTTACCAAAACGGAAGTCCTTGCTGACACCCCAATAAATGTCTGAAATTGTTAAAAAATTTTGTGGACAGTTTATTTTCTTTTTTCTTCAAATAAATAGGAAAAAAAAATAATAATAATAATAAGACAGGGAAAAAAAAAAAAAAAATAAAAATCAAATCTCCGTTTTGGAAAACTTTAAAATGATACTTAATATTTCATAAAATGCATTATCTAACATAAGCATCATGCTAAACAGACATGTAGTAGAAGACTTTCTATGACGTTCAACAGCTATTTGTTTTGTAATATTTCTCTCCATGGACTGTTTACAGCTTGCCAAATCTTAAGCTTCACTGCTGACACCCAGATAAATGTCTGGAATTGTTGCGAATGCCTTCTGGGTGGTTTATTTTCTTTTCCCCTTGCTATGGGAAGTAAACCGAGAGAGACGAGGTGGTGTCCCATTACACCTAAATACCAACTGACGAATCGCTTTCAACGGATAGTGTGCATTCATGTGTACGGTTACGATTGTAGTATTTCGTTAGTTTACACTGTCCGGTTTATGTCACTCTAGAGCTGAAAACGATGTTTTCATGCAAGTAAGGAAAAAAAGAAAGATTGATTTCTTACAAAAACACCCTACATTCCTAAAAATATTCGAAGAATTCGAAAAACAAAAGTGTCAGTTTCTGTCTTGGTCGTGTTATCACCTCGTCTGTAATGTGGGGATATACGAGATTTTTCTAAAACAACAATTGCAATAGAAATGTAAAATATTCCACAAATGAACTTGATTTTTTTAGCTTGATTTGCTTGAATTTTATTATAAACTTTGATTTATAATTTTTATTAATGAACTTCTATTGATGAACTTGATTATTATTATTATTTTTTTTTTTTTTTTTTAGTTTTTAAAAAATTGTTGTTTTGTCAAGGTAATTTAAGTCGCAAATTGTCTGCTAGTTAGAACGTCAGAAACCTAAACTGTTTTTTATTAATTTTTTTTTGTTCGAAGAAGTTAATCTTTTTACTGTAAGTTAAATGACAATTTTCCTTACAAATATGCAATACGACAAAATAGTTTATTTATTTAATAATAGTTTAAAATATCAATAAAAGTAAACTACTACACATTGCCAAAAATGTTAACTAAAATGGGAGGGGGAAGCCTGTTGTTTTCTTTAAAAAAAGAGAAAATGTTTGTCTGTATAGAAAAGAGTATCATTAAATGGATCTAATAATTGTATTCGCTTTTACAAACATAAGAATATTACAAAAGAATGTTTATAATATTATGATCCTGTTTAAATTAATTCAGAAATAATTTAACTTGATTTTTAAACAGATATCATATTCTAATTATAAAATTTTTCCATTATTGACATTTTTTTTTTTTTAAACTGCAGTTGATCATATTGTTTTGTCTTGATGCTCGCTTTCGGATAAACACCAGACCAAAGCAAAATATCACAAGTGAATAAATAAACATTGGCTCTTTCTCGTACAAATATTGATAGTTAACAAATTTTTTAAGGTGAATATTTATAAATACCAATTTTGTGAAAACAACACATTTTTATTAAACGAATAACTCATTTCATTAAAGTTTATTTCAATTGAAATAACATTTAAAAATTAGGAAAAAAAAAAAAAAAAAAAAAATCAATGTCTTCTATCTTATTGCATACTATCAGATCAGATCAATGACATCCTAACTTTAAATTTTTTAATGTCTACAATATTTAATGTAATCAATACACTCAAGAGCCAAAACATTATGACCACCTGTCAATAACGAGTTGGCCCACCTTTGGCGCGCAACACAGCTTCAACCCGCCTTGGCATGGATTAATACCACCACTTAATACCAGTTAAATACCACTTCCACCTGATCACGTGCCTTCCATGTCATCCAGGCGAGTTCATTGCAAAATGTAGGGGTGGTCATAATGTTTTGGCTCTTGAGTGTATGTTCCATTTTGAAATTGCGTTAAACAAAGTAGATGAGGTTGAGCCCAACTCGTGGCTCAATGGGACGAATACATTAGGGCTGAGGTTCAATCCGCTGGCCTCATTGTTGTAGACACTACTTCAAAAAACGACCAGACTCGATGACGTTTGTGATGTACAGCATCTTGCCTCGTGAGTAGGATTACCCTGTGGGAAATTTCCGGGTTTTCCCCCATACCATACGCAAATGTGGGTACTTTTGCCTAAAACTCCTCCCGGAAAGCACTGCCCTCCTTCTTCAGCGGCGCGGAGCCAGATTTCTATCTACGTTATTATAGGGTGGGGGTATATTATATAGGTATATATAATAAAGTTACTATAGGTATATATAAAATTACTATAGGGTACTATATTATCAAAGTCAAATTTCTACCTACGGGTGCTCTATCACACCAGAAGCTGCCCCCTTTCCCTCCCTCCATGAGACTATACGGGTTCAAGGACTTGGTGCGATGTTGCCGTCGACCAAGTGGGATAAGTAACAACATATGAGGTTGCTGCTAGATAATACATAAGAAATGCGAGAGCCTATTTTGAAATCAGCATGTATATCTAAACAAACTTTTTTAGTAATGAATGTCAAAAAAAAAAAAAAAAAAAACTATAAATAAGAATTATTTGATGCACTACTGTTGTTACTTATTTCAGAAATTGAAATCAAATATCAAATCATGTATTAAATTTATATAATATCCCGCCTCAAATTCTTTATTTACCACTCCATTACAATAAAAAAAAAATTAAAAATATGTGTTAGCTAATTTGTTGTTGTTGTTGTTGTATATGTGCATGTGTGCTGCCCTTGTCTAAGTTACAGTTAGTATGCGGCCTTCACAAGTGTAATCTATATTTAGTACAACTGGATGAATTCTTCTGCTATCTTCATTTGTGGCCTTCATAACTCTCGTTTATTGACTTGCTCTTTTCCAACAGCATCATCAACAACAACTAGCAGCTTCTTCTTTAAATTTCCGTGTTATATATTAGCAGCAGTATACGCAAACCACACCTCTCTGACCACAATGTTATGATTTTGGGTCTGGTAGAAACCGGGCTCTGGTATAATGCGATATGTCTGGGGTCATGCGATATATCTGGTACTCAGAAATATCGCATGGCAGTCTGATCGGAGTCCATTTTCTCTGATCTGATATTGTAAGCAGAATAGTTACAGAAAAATAATTGAAGAAGTTGGAAAAGATGGTACTCGAGGACGTAAAAGATTTTGTATCAATAAGTCAACATTCCAAAATTTCAGAATATTTTATATTCGATAGCTGAATCAGAGAGTGAAGTCCCATTATTTGTAAAATATTATTAAAGAAGAATTTGCTTCGAATGATCTCATGTTAAACAGTTAAGGACCAAATCCTTTTCTACCAGAAGTAAATGAATAAATTTAATTTTTGGATTTAATTAAGGGAACAAAAAAAAGAAAAAAAAGAAAAAAAAATTAATTATTAGACGAGTCACAAAACGTTAAGAAAACACAATGTTAGACCAAAACATTTTTTTTTTTTTTTTTTTCTTATCCCATTTGGTCGGGTCGATAGCAACATTTTAAGTCCAAGAACGCGTGCTGTCTTTTGGAAGGGGAGGGGCGCTTCTGTTGTGATGGAGCACCCATCCGTAGCAGTCTGACTTGGGCACCGAGTCGCTGAGAAAGGAGGGCAGTGCCTTCCGGGAAAACTTTTAGGTGTGACTACCCCCTCATTTTTGCGTATCGTATGAGAGAAAATCCGGAAAACTCCCACCAGGTAGTCTTACTACGAGGCAAGATGCTAAACATCTCAAACGCCATCGAGTCTGCTCGTTTTGAAACAGTGTCTACAACAAAAACGCCAGCGGATTGAAACTCAGCTGTAATCATCAGCGGCGCACATTGTCATTGAGTCAATAGTCGGGTTGCATGAAATCTTTTAAATCTAGACTATGTAAAAGCACATATTTTCCACAAATAGCTATAATTTGGTAAGATAAAAACATTTTTTTTTTTTTCCCTCCCAATGCAGCTGGCAAACAGACATGGACGTCTTGGATGCCTTTAGGCAAGCGTTGCACAGACGCTACTTACTTTGCATTACCCAGGGGGCGCGTGTAACTTGAAGATGAGCCAGTAACAATGCCCCCGCAGCGCTCTACGATCCTATTAGGACCGGGACCTACGGTTTCAAGTGTATTCCGAACCACTACAAACATCCATGGCAGAAACCTGTAGTACCGAGCGCCAGAGCGCTAGCCACTCGGCCATTCAGGCCCAGATAAAAACATAATGTGATATAATTGTTCGACTTGTATTGGAATCTATAAAAATAACAAAGTAAAGAGGCGAAGGGGACCTAGAAATTTTCCAAAAAATACGACTAATCGCTAGGAATAATTATCTTACGAGACCAAATGTATATGTACATATTCTCCTAATTTGATAAGCTTTTTCTATATCACGCAATTAAAATTTTAAAAATTATAATAATAGTAATAACGTGTTACGTTTTCGCAATGTCAGTCTTGGAATCAGTTAAAATTCTAAACTATTTTTATTATCTTCCAGGATCGAGACACAATAAGGAAAAAAATGTTATTAAAATTATAAAAAAAAAATATGCTATTGAAATTATTAATCAACTTCTTTTACAATTGAAATCATTAGAATTATCATAAGGGGGCAACGGGCAACGGGCGGAGTTCCAAGGTGGTTTTAAGAACCACAATACCTCCACATCTTAAGTTAATTAGAAAATTTGCATAAAATGATTTTGCTTCAATTAAAGAATGTTAATAAAATAAAATAAAACAGTTAAAATTTAGGAAAACCATCTCTTGCTTGAGAACAATTAAAGCAAGAGATCGAAAAAAGTTCTGGTACAATAAGGAGATCGAGGAAATACGAAAATAATGTATTAATTACTCATAGTGTATTAATTACTCATATTTGTTCTAACATATATATACGTTTATGAAAACTGTTTAATTTTCAAAATAGTGATTTTTCAAATAAATTCTAAATTAGGAAACTTTTTTTTTTTATTACTGAAGATTAATTTCTTCAAGAAATATGATATATCTGTAAGCGCATTTATTCTTTTTCTGGTAATCATAACAACATGTCCATGGATTGTATATCATTATGTTAAATTACATCTAGAAACAGTAAACAACATGTGAATATCTTATCAGGACTAGATTACAATATGCTCTGTAAAAGGCGAGAACAGCTTGCCTTTACCTTTTAAAACGAAGTGTTGGTAAGCATATCTCAGCGTCGGCTCTGTTATTTATCATTGTCGGTTAGCGGAGGAGTTGATGTCTGGTGCAGAAGGCAACATCTTGCAAGCGTGAAATGCAACGGGGATGAAGTCGTTGTGGTGAGTGCTGCAGTCCAAACTATTTTTGAATGAAGGGAAGAACTTCAAAGAAACTGCGGGGAGAATCAAATAACACAGATTCTCGTCTTGATTTTAATAGCTTTTCACTCCCCTCTCCGTTTTTAGATCAGTTCTTGGTTTTGAAAGTTCTTTTTTTTTTTTATTTTACGGAAGATTAACTTTTTCATACACATGTGTCTGTGAACTTTCAGTTCTTGCAAATTTGTTATTACAGTTCTAGCACTTTTTCAAAAATTTTATTTTACTGAAGATTCTCTTCATATACATTGATATACAAGATGATTCAAAGGTCTGGGGACAAACTTTCAGAGGTACTAGAGCTTATTAAAACATACATTTTTTATATGGGAATGTAGGGTCGGAAGTGACGCATTGAGGCACGAACAAAAAAAGTGAGACATGAAAAAAATTGTTTATTTACACCATCATTGCAAAGTTCTTATTTGATTCAATTTTTCTTCTTCATTAGCGTAACAACCCCATGTTGGGCCAAGGCCGTCTGCCTATTGGCAGATTTCGAGACAGGAGATGTTTACTTTTTACAGGGTAGGGTTGACACCCCTACAATCAACGCTCTACAATCGTATTAGACAGGGACTTAAGTGGATTCAGAACCACTACAAACATCTATGGCATCGCTGGGACTCGAACCCGAAATTTGTGGCAGCAGAGCGCTAGTCACTCGGCCATCAGGCCCCTTTAATTTACATAGACATTGTATAAATAGCAGGAATTTTTTAAAAATTAAAAACAAATTATTCAAAGTATTATTATTTGTTACAATTAGTTTATTTATTATTATTTAGTTTATTTTAAATATAACTATATAATTGTATTACTTTATCAAAAATTTTGATTCATCGGTTGTTGATGAAATGAGTGTCTTTGCTCTGATATATATATATCCAGAAAATTCTGTTTTAGATTACAAAAAAAATATTTAGTTTTTATTTGTGGTTTCATAATAAATAGAAAATTTCAAATTTTTTTTTTTCTTATTTGTTAAGATAATAGATGGGTACTGTTACCACCTTTTTTTAATTAACAACTATCATTAGTAATATTTTACATGCAACCTAATATGGTTTATTAATACTATTATGTTTTTACCTATGAAGTTGTAATGAAATGTTCAAGGACTTTGACAAGGAATGTTGCTTCTGTCGACATTACCTTAATATCATCATCTTCTTGATTGAAAACAGATTCACTTTATTTATTTCTCCTGCAGGCTTCTGGTAGGAGCGCCTAAGGCCCAAACGAGCCAGCCCAATGTGACGGCGGGCGGTGCTGTGTACAGGTGCGGACTGGAATCCACCACCATTTGCGCACCCGTGCCGTTCGACTTGACAGGTGAGACTTCTCCATCTTGCACTAATGAGACCTTCATTTGCATGTGTTCTTCGTAGGAGGTCGCAAGACGCTGCCTTTTTCTTCTGATTTATCGCAGATTGGCCATCATTATGTTAATGAGGCAATGGTTATTTCAAAGCAGCTGAAAGGAAGCGAGGGAATTCATTTCCGTTTGCTACTGTGATGGGTGTTATTAAGTTGAAGGGAAAGTTCCTGTCCGATTTTTGAAGGGTAATAAAAGATGATAAAACTAGTTCCACTTTTAGCTATTCATCTAAGTCAGTGGTCCTTTAGAATAATAAAAGCAAAAACTATGGCTTAGCTTTAATCCATGAAATGATCTTCTTCATTGGGCAACAACCCCATGTATATTAATCCAACCACTCAAGCCCATCTGCCTGCTGGCAAATTTCGGGACAGGAGATGTTTTCTTTTTACGGGGAAGGTTTGTCAGCTGTACGCACAACGCACTTCAGTCATATTAGATCGGGACCTACGGTTTAAAAAAATTCCGAAACACTACAAGCAACCATGGCACCATAGGGACTCGAACCCAAAATTTGTGGCATCTATCGCCGAAATGCTAGTCACTCGGCCATCAGACCCATCAGGCAGGTCTACAAACAAAGAAGATTCTTATGAGTGTAGAGTGGGACATGAAAGGAATTGTTCATTATGAACAACACATTTTCAGATATAACGAATTAAATCCAACTGAAAAAGTTAAGTACCCGAAGAAGAGGAAGGCCTCCCAGCAGAAAGAGATCTCAAAGGGTCTGGGAGTGAACAGATCGCGATCTATTGCCCCGGACAGAGACAGGTGGAGAAAGCTCAGAGACTATCTTAGCCTGTAACAGTCTGCAGTGCTGACGAAGAAGAAGAAATTCGTCCCATTTGAGTTTCATTCCAGAGGGGAGGGGAACTGCATTCATAACTCATCCAGACATTCGGCTGTATACAATTTCACTTCTCCACCTAGTCCACTACAACACCATACCACATCACTGCGCCTAAGTTGCCCTTTTACGGTTTGGGAGTGATGTGAGGGAGAAGTCTGATTGGGTTCTGTGACGCTCTACGGTCTTATGAGACCGGACCCTACGGCGTAAAGAGGATTCTGAACCACTACAAACATCCATGGCACCTCCGGGATTCGAACCCAAAACCTGTGGTACCGAGCACCAGAGCACTCGGCAATCAGGCCCTAACTACTTAGTCTACTTATCATGTGACTCTAAAGATGAGGACACTATAAATTTCACGTCGCAGAACGGCAGCAAATTGGAAACCTCTCTTACCCATTCAGGCCTCTGGTTGGCTGACATTCTATGACGGGTAATTTTAATATATGATTAAAACCCTCTTTAAGATGGAAAAAAAAAAAAAAAAAATGGGACGAACACTTATTCTAATGTTATGAAATCAAACATTAGAATGACCAATCTAACAACTATGACAAACTTCTCTCTAATGTTTGTATGCTAACTAGCAAGCTTTAACAATAGACCAATATGAATGGAGCATTAATTCGAAATTTATTAAACAACTAGCAGACCCGGCCACGCGTTGCAGTGGCTTTCTTGTATTTCGTTCAATTATTAGATACTATAATTGGTATTGTTAAGGAAGTGATTGGCAAAGAATGATGAAAAATTCAAATTAAGCTTCAACGAATAGAAAATGTTTAATTTTATTAATTTAATGAATGAGGTAGATAATGTGGATATAATTATAATGTTTTATAATTATTTTACCTAATTTAATTTTTAATAATCATTACTTTCATTTAACTAAGAACTAAGCGATGAACACTATTTCTTGTTAATCTGTCTTTCGTCAAAATAAATAAATTCGATGGTTTTCCAACACGTGAGCATGCAACACACAGCTGCTCATGGGAGAAACACGGATCCAAGCCACAAATAGCCATTGTCTGCCCTTGCTTATTTATTTATTGTCATCGCAAAAAGCCAAACTTATCTGAAATTGTAGCCCTTTGAAAGGCATTGTAGATTCTGATGGTATCATAGGTATTCGAGGTAACAGGACGACTTCGCCTTTAAACTTTCCAGTCAATATCGTTGCTTCAAGTACGTTTCCGGTAATTCTTCTGATGACTAATCGAGTACCGTTGCATAATTTTGGTGGATTTAAGTTAAGCAATAGAATGACTATACCTTTTATAGATAAGATAAAATGTACGTCACACAATACGTTGTAGTACTCAAAATTGGAAACTTTGGTCCGTGATCTTGCTGCACTGCTCGAAATATGATAATCGTCGATTATGCATTTAAATAAAAAAAAAAAAATCTGAATAAAAACTATCCTATCTCTCAAGTTGGAACAAAACACACATTTAAAAAAAAAAAAAAAAAAGTTAAAATCGGATTGTTAGTTTCGAGTTCATTCCGAACAAGCATCGTGACACGGGAATTATATATAATAGATTTTTAAATGGTTTAAACATCAAATTAGACTAAAATATGAAAAAGAATATACTACACGTGAGAAGCAAAAGGATAAACTGTACGTTTGTAAAAAGAATATGCTACACGAGTGCACTTTGTTATAATCTGTAATATAATATTATTATAATATATAAACTATATATTATAGTTATATAGCTGAATAACTTCATTCAGATTCCTGGCTGTAGGCAATCATGTATTATAATCTATTTTGTTTTCATTTTTAAATGACATGAATTTAACTTTTATTTATGAAGACCAGTTCGTCAGAAATTTAATGAAGAATAGATTTAAAAAAAAAAAAAAAAATACATCGTTTTCCATTCTGACAACATTTTATTTGGCAGGTCCCACTCCATCGGATATCGGCAGGGGACAGTACAAAGACGACAAATCTCATCAATGGTTTGGCGCTACTGTGGAAGCTTCAGGGGAAAATGGACTCGTGGTGGTAAGTTCAACTATTCTTAAGCATATTTTTGCTATCAGATATACATATTTTTAATATTTAGTAAAGCCGTATATATATATATATATATATATTTAATATTTAATAAAGCCATACGTATAAATTTTTATACTAACTAATATCAACGAATAGTTATTCCATTATACCACTGTGTCTGGTGTTCTACAATTTTGTGCCTCCTCAATTTCCAACAAACACCCTCAAAAGGGAGGGAAAGGAGGTTCGCTCCTTCTTCGTCTTCTTGATACTACGGAAGGACATGTTGTGTGTCTAATCCTCAGTGCCCTGCTGTATAGGACTGACATCTCATGAGTAATTTGCTCATGGATGGTGGAGAAAGGGGCAGCCTCTGTTGTGATGGAGCACCCGTAGGCGGAAGTCTGACTTGGCTCAGATTCTCTGAAGAATGAGGGTGTCCCTGGGGATTTTTAAGGGGAATACTCCACATTTGCATATCGTATGGGAGAAAACCCGAAAAAATCCCACCAGGTAATAACGAGGCAAGATATTGAACATTACAAACGCCATCGAGTCTTCTCGCTTTTTGAGACAGTGTATACAATAAAGCCGCTAGTGGATTGAAAGCCACCAGTGGATTGAACCCCAGCCTCACCAACCGCACACGTTGTTACTGAGCCACGAGTCGGGTCCCGGAAGGACATTCCGGTCTACAGAAGAAATATTTGTATTCTTCGTGATTAATAAAAAAGATCAATTTTACTACTTTTTATTGTGTTATAAGGTGTATTAAAATCTCTAGTCTTCGAACATCAGCCAATCGAAAGCTTGAGTGAGCTGAATATCAAGTTTTTGATTGGCTAGAGTTCTACGACGTGAGATTTTAATATCAGATAGAAACCCATCTTTTTTTCTTAATGTAAATCGCATAAAAAATTATATTTCCTCCCCCCGCCCCTCAAGTCTGCAATACTAGTAAGAATTTACCTTTATACTAAAAACGAGTATCTGCATCATATTAAAATCTTATGTCATTGAATACCAGTCAGTTGAATGCCTGAGTGAGTAAGAGATCCGACTTACGATTAGCTGAAGTTCTATGACATGAGATATTAGTATTTGGTGGAAAATCAGCCTTAATTCGAAGGCTCGAAGAGAAACGGGAGGGTATGATCCCTTTCAATTGTAACTGCTTCAATATTTGTTCCAAACAGTGATGATGCACATAGGAACAAGATTGACCCACTTCATGGACAACGATTATAATGCTGATCCATTACTTCATTCTAAAATGACCAAAAATCTCACCTGGTTTATTAATCAAAATTTAAAAAAAAAAACCCGCAATTATCAAAATTTAAATGAACCAAGACTGTCTGTACATATCTCATAAACAGTAATCTATCTGTTTGCCCATTATTTCATAATCAGTAATCTATCTGTCTGTAGATTATCTCATAATCAGTAGTCTGTCTGTAGATTATCTCATAATCAGTAATCTGTCTATTACATCATCTCATAATTATCTCAAATCTGTCTGTAGATTATCTCATAATCAGTAGTCTGTCTATACATTATCTCATAATCAGTAATCTATCTGTCTGTAGATTATCTCATAATCAGTAGTCTTTCTGTAGATTATCTTATAATCAGTAGTCTGTCTATACATTATCTCATAATCAGTAATCTATCTGTCTGTAGATTATCTCATAATCAGTAATCTGTCTGTAGGTTATCTTATAATCAGTAGTCTGTCTATACATTATCTCATAATCAGTAATCTGTCTGTAGATTATCTTATATCAGTAGTCTGTCTATACATTATCTCATAATCAGTAAACTATCTGTCTGTCTCATAATCAGTAAACTCTGTCTCATAATCTAAACTATCTGTCTATCTCATAATCAGTAATCTATATGCAATTTGCATTATATATCTTAATTAACAATGAACTGGAAAAATTGTGAAAGTATATTAATCTAAGTTTTGTACTAATATAATAATTTTTTAAAACTTTTGTTCAAATATTCGAAACTTAATGGGGTAAGGACAATTTTTTTCTTTCTTGGAAAAGCTTCTACGGGTGGGAGGAGGGTAGAATCTGGAAAGAGGACGAAATATTTCGGTGTTATGTACTGCTGAGGAAACGATGCATCCAAGTGTGGTATCTCCTAAGTGACTGGGGATAATGGAGTTGATGGATTGCAGATGGTGGGAAGTCATGCAAGAACGAGAGAAAGAAATGATCGAATTAGGCTGAAAACGAGAGAGAATACTTCATGCTACATTACAAACGATGGTGAAACAAAAAAAAGCTGATTATTAAGACATAAAAATAATTAGAAAATCGTGATGTATCGTTGCTGTAATAACAATGTGAGATGTTAACAATTTCCTTAAGTTTAGAAAATCATTTTAAAGTCAGTTCTCGGTATATTTTTACTATGATCAATGTCAATTTTCAAATTAGAAGTTTTTTTAGTAAAGTATAAAATATACATTTTAATGATTGGGCTTTGAATTTTATTGAAGTATATTATGACAATATTTTTTTTTTCTCTCCCAAAAACGGAGTAATTACAAAATTGTAACAAAAGTATTTATTTTTAAAAATATGTATTAGAAAAAAATCCGGTTTCTTATCCCACTTGGTAGACAACAACATCTAGACCAAGTCCAAGAAACCGTGTGGCGGAAGGAAGGAGGGGCGCAGCTTCTGTTGTGATGGAGCACCCGTAGGTAAAGTCTGACTTGGTTCCGTGATATTGACTTTTACGGGAACCTACGGCTTAAAGTAGATGCCCAAGTACGGAAGTGCCTTCCGGGATGACTTTAAATGGAAAACTACCTCGCATGTGTGTATCTTAGGAGATAAATCCGAATAACAAGGTAATAGCCTGAACATCACAAAAGCCATTGAGTCTCCTCCTTCTTTTTTTGAAACAGTGTCTACAACAAGGCCGCCAGCGTATTGAATCTCCACCCTAATGCTCACCAGCGGCGTGCGTTGCCACTGAGCCACGAGTCGGTCAAAAAAAAAAATTTAACATTTTGAAATAAATTGAAAAAAAAAAATTTAAATTTCAATATAAATATTTGTTACTAGTTAAAGCAATTTAGTACTAAAATTGTTCACATTGCAGTTTTGTAATTCTTTTTTTTTTCTGGTAATCGACACTTTATATGTACATTTTGTGTAATGTAAAAAAAAATATACTTTTATATAAAAATATAATATTACAAGTATGATTTAAAATTTTATTTATTGTAAGATATATTTATAATGATTAGAAGAATAAATTAAATATTTTAATTTATTTTTAACTTATTATAAATTCATACCACCTTCATTGTTTACGAAAAATATTCGTTTCACTGAGCACATTTTCATGATTCTGATGTCTAGAAATCCCTTTGATAAAACATATATTTATCATTTTGTTTAAATTTTAAAAAAAAATCGAATCACATTTATGCTTTAAAATTATATTATATTATAAACTTATAAAAAATTTGTATAATAAATTTTAAGTATATAAATTTTTAAATACGTGTTTAACCTCTAACATATTCCTATAGCATCGAGCAAAATATATTTCTTTAAGTACATTTCCATGCTTCTGATGCCTTCAAAAACCGCTTTAATGCTCTACTGTGATAAAAACACAAATAGCAACAACAGGCCTTCCAGAAACAAATTGCAGACAGACCTCGGGCTTTTTAAAAACGGATTTATGTCTGAGCGAACAGTTTTTCAACCTCTAATGCAGTTGATTCACATCTCTAAGACTGGTTTATTTATAGCAGCGCGCTGCTAAGAGTGTGAGCTTGCCACTCTGTTTCGAATTAATTATTCTTCCTGGTAGCTCGACTGTTCTGCCTGAGAAAGTTCCATGGTACACGGAGCGATGCCGCCTCTTTCTTTGAATTGGCGGATGGTTTCAGTGCATGGTTTAAACAGACAAAGATGGTCTTTAACAGGCATGGGACAATTATGCTTAACACGAAACTATTTATACTGGTGCGTACAAACGAACTACAATTTGATTAGCAGTACAATCAATTCTTGTTTTATTATCATCCATGCGTTTAGTAACACTTAAAATCATAGCTTTAATTGTATGTACTACTGTGTCCAAAAAGTAAGACAAATTTTCAATTTAAAATTCCCGGTGCTTATGGAATTTCAATTTTTTTTTCTTCTTTCTCTCAATTCCTTCTATTAGCTCACACTCTCCCTATATATATATATATATCTTGTTCAAATTTTCAATCGTTCATAAAATACTTTTTATTCATCCTCTCAAGTTCGAATAAATTTTTTTTTTTGAACTTGTAGTGGATGACACTGGATGTTAATACAGTTTTTTCAAATATTAATTCATTCATTAAATTTAATTAATTAATTGTAGTTTCTTTTAGATTTAAGTTGCATATATCTACCAATAGATGGCGACAGATAAACTTAAAAAATGAATGAAAATTATTTATAAAGGACTTTCTGCATTAGTGAAAAAAAAGTAGAAATTGACATTAAAAATTTTTATATATATTACTTGTTCTTTTTAAGTTGCTGGCACTATCCTTGACGTCTATGGGAAATTTGACGTCATTAGTGTTTGAGTTACGCTTGGCTTTGTGAGACGCTAAAACTGATTCCGGCGAATTTTGACATGTCTGAATGAATTGGGCAAAGAACTTGCATTACATTTTGTTCACGGAAACGTATAGAATGTCGCAGAAGGCATTCGGTAAGCATTCCTATATTGGAAAGAAATATTCAGAAGTGGTATAAAGAGTTCAAAGAAGCGAATGATGTGGGTGGGAAGTCTAATTAGGATCTGTGATGCTCTATGGTTATATGAAACCAGAACCTACGGCTTAAAGTGGATTCCGAACCACTACAAACATCCATGGCGCTGCCAGAATTCAAACCTGAAACGCCAAAGGCCGGAGCGCTAGCCAATTGGCCATCAGGACGCGCAAATATGAGTAGTAAAAACGTCAAACATAATAAAAATAAAAATAAAAAAAAAAAAACACACACACCACTATTTTCATCAAGTTGTTACAATTGTTATGCCTTTCCTTAATATGTTTATGTGACTAACATGAAAAAAGAAGATTAAGCCTCCATGTCTTCAATTGAAAATAATAACAGAAAAAAACCGCTATAAAAACAGTGAATTGAAAGGCTATCCATCTCTCTTATGCCTTTCAGCTTTTTCATGCCAACATTTTCTTCTCCCCTTCATAAAGAAAAAGGTCGCGTGCCTTCATTTATTTTGTCGCCTTTTCTCAAATCCCACGCTGCACATTAATTACACACTCACCCCCGGGGAAACAACACTTATAGTTTTCACGCCGACTAATGAAAACATGAGGACATGAAAGCATCTGCCACAAGATGAAATTTATACAATTAGCTTCATCTGCCACAAATTCATAATGATAATCCATCCAAAATCCAGCTGATCATGATGATGAATGGTCTTCTGGGCTCAAAACCAGCGATAAATAGTATCAAATATCCTCTCTTCTAATCCCCCGAAAATGATGATGTCTTTGATGTACAAGGAGGCGAAAGTCTTGTAAAATAAGACATCAATATATTGTGGACGAAATCTTCTATTGCTCACAATTTAGGCAACTCGGTTTGGCGCCACTAGATTTACAGTAATCTTTAATTACTTAATCTTATAATCCTATTAGACCATGGATTTTGTTTGTTAAAGAATTCTATGGACACGAAGTTTTAACGCTAAATGCTTCTGTGTGATTTATGAGGTTTTTTTTATTTATTTTTAAGATGATGTCAATTTGATTTGCTTACAAGGTGATGTCAATTTGTTTTATTTTCAAGATAGTGACAATATGATTTATTTTTAAGATAATGTCAATTCGATTTATTTTATTAAAAGTAATAAATAAATTAAAAAATCCAATATTATAAACTATGCTTTATTGTTGGGATTTTGTTTTAAATTTTTGTCAATTTTATCAATTGGATTTTGTTGTCAATTCGATTTATTTTCAAGGTGATGTCAATTTGTTTTATTTTCAAGATAATGACAATATGATTTATTTTTAAGATAATGTCAATTCATTAATTTTATTGAAAAGTAATTAATAAATTAAAACCAATATTATTAATTACACACTTACCCCCGAGGGAAACAACACTTATGGTTTTCACGTCGACTAATGAAAACATGACGACATGAAAACATCTGCCACAAGATGAAATTTATACAATTAGCTTCATCTGCCAGAAATTCATAATGATAATCCATATGATCCATCCCAAAATCCAGCTGATCATGACGATGAATGGTCTTCAAGGCAACCAAAGAGCGATAAATAGTATCAAACATCCTCCCTTCTAATGATGTCCTTGATGTACAAGGAGGCAACGTCTTGTAAAATAAGACATCAATATATTGTGGATGAGATCTTCTATGGCTCGCAATTTAGACAACTTGGTCGGCGCCAGTAGATCTACAGTAATCTTTTAATTACTTATAATCCTATTAGAACATGGATTTTTGTTTATTATTAAAGCATTTTGTTATTATTAAAGCATTCTGTAGACATGGAAGTTTTAATGCTAAATGGTCTTGTGTGATTTATAATAGATGAGTGTTTTAATTTGATTTATTTTCAAGGTACTGTCAATTTGATTTCTTTTCAAGATAACGTCAGTTCGATTTATTTTATTGAAAAGTAATTAATAAATTAAAATCCAATAATATTAATTAATTATTATTATCTGGATTTTGTTTAAAATTTTTGTCAATTGGGATTTGTTGTCAATTTTGTTTATTTTCAAGATAACGCCAATTCGATTTATTTTATTGAAAAGTAATTAATAAATTAAAAAATCCAATATTATTAACTATGTTATTATTAATTACATACTTACCACCGAGGAAAACACCACTTATGATTTTCACGCCGACTATTCAAGACATGATGACATGAAAACCTCTGCAAAAAGATGAAATTTATGCAATTAGCATCATCTGCCAGAAATTCATAATAGATAAATATCAAATATCCCTCCTTCTAATCCCCTGAAAACGATGATGTCCTTGCTGTAGAGGAAGGAGAAGGTCTTGTAAAATAAGACATCAATATATTTTGGGAAAGATCTTCTATTGCTCACAATTTAGACAACTCGGTTGGCGCCACTAGATTTACAGTAATCTTTTAATTACTTAATCTTATAATCCTATTAGAGTATGGGTTTTGTTTGTTAAAGCATTCTGTAGACACGAAGTTTTAATGCTAAATGGTTTTTGTGTGATTCATAATAGATGAGTTATTTTCAAGGGTGATGTCAATTTGATTTATTTACAAGGTGATGTCAGTTCGATTTATTTTGTTGAAAAGTAATTAATAAATTAAAATCCAATATTATTAATTATGTTATTATTGTTGGGGATTTTTTAAAAAAAATTTTGGTCAATTGGGATTTGTTGTTAATTTGATTTATTTTCAAGATAATGTCAATTCGATTTATTTTAATTGAAGAATGATTAATAAATTAAAATCCAGTATTATTAATTATGTTAGTATTGTTGGAATTTTGTTTTAAATTTTTGTCAATTGGGATTTATTGTCAATTTGATTTATTTTTAAGGTGATGTCATTTTGAAAAATTCAATGGCAACAACAATCACTCCTGTGTTATACTAATCAAGATTAACATCTCTAGAAAATATGAACATACCGATTTCCGGAATATATCTTCTGTTTGTACCACAGTTTTTAAATGAATATCTTCTTTTATGTGCTTATATATATTATAAACATGTAATATTAATAATATAATATATTATATTATTAGTGTGGTTAGGGGAGAGGAATTTTAATATTATATAATATAATATTAATTTATATATATTTTATATATATATAACTGTGTCTTCGGAAACGCTCTGTAAACCTAAAGAAAAGTATGTAATTTTTTGACACGCAGATAAAAACCTATCTCGATTGTCATATAGTACATTATAGAACAAGCCCAAACCGCCCGTGTCTTTTCCGGCCTAAAATTACGCCTACAGATTATGCGGCACTTTGAATTATAAACAGAAGGGCAATTAACTTTTAAAAGGTAAAAATTTTTGAGAACCTATTTTTATAGCCTGGGATAATATTTTTATTTTTAATGTCCATACCTCGGATATCGGAGACTGAAATATTTATTGTTGATGTCTATTAGGAATATCTTTAAAATAGCTCACAACTATAAAAAAAAAAAAAAAAAAATAGGTTTTACTTTATACTTCTTAGTTTAAATGATTTGCAATAAATTACAAATTGCTTTTCGAAATATCATGCTATTTCATTTCCGTCTTCCACACAAACTTGCTTCGCAATTTGATTTTAAATAACACAAGAACATACAAAGTGTCGGAAAATGTCTTCTGTTTGTAAAACAATTTTTAAATGAATATCTTCTATCAGGTTTAACGGTATCTTAAATTTATAATGTAACTTTATTTATTTTATGCATACTATAATTAAAACCCTCGAAACATTCTGTAAAACTTGAAAAAAAAAGTTATGTAAGTTTTATGCCTTAGGGATAAAAACCGATCTCGATTGGCATATGGTACATCATAGAACAAGTCCATACCGCCCTCGTCTTTTACTTTTCCGGACCTAAAATTACACCTACGGATTATACGGTGCTTTGAATTATAAGCAGGATAATAGGGTACTTAACTTTCAAACGGTAAAAATTTCGTCTATTTCTATATCCTGGAATAATTTTTTATTTTTTAATGTTATATAGGAGACTGAAAAATTTATTGTCGAATGTCTATTTATCATAAATAGCCTTAAAATAAATGATTTACAACAAATTCCCAGTTCCTTTTTTTGAAATTCCATGCTATTTCATTTCCGTCTTCCATACAAACTTGCTTCGCATCCTGATTTTGAGTAACATACCTTTAAGACAGATTCCATTTATGACATACCATTTTACACCATAAGTGCACACACATAAATCATCAGGAATGAGTGGAGTAACCTTTAATAAGTTGACAATTATTGCTACCATCGTCCTCTGCTTTCATATATTTGGCTCAGGAAATAGTGGGATGCCTTGGCGAGTTGCAGATAGAGTTCTCATTGACGGCTTCAAGTGTCCTTTCAGATATTCGCCATACAAGGAGCCCCAACCAACCTACGGCTTAGTTAGCTATGCTGCTCACTTGGCATCTTTTCACGATACTCGTAAAAATCTCACTGGGGAACTCGTAACTCGCTGGCCCACCTTTTGCTCTTGTCAAGCGGCATAAGGTGGTACATAATCTAAGTAGCTCATCTTTGAACGCCTACTTTTCAAGTTGTACTGTTAGAATGTTTCGCATCATATCTAACTTGGAATCTATATTGTAAGGTTTACCCATGTTACATTCGCAAACATATGTCATATGTTTCTGTTGAAAATCGTGAAGAAATTTGAAAGTCTCAAGGTCATCAATTTTTTATTCCACAGCAGGGGTGGCCAACCTGCACCCACCTTGATATTTTGTCGGCTCGTGAGATTTGTCACATTTTTACAAAATATATTTAAGTTATAATGGCCAAATTAGTGAAACCCAATGTATTTAAAAAAATACATTATTTGTGCTTCCATATATTCAAAAATTAACTGTCGAAATTATGAAAAAAAAAATAACTTTGACTTTAAAATAATTCTTGCGAATATATGACAGATATTGTCTGTTTTACTTATGAGTATACAGTTATGAGCATATCAGATTCTTAGTTGAAGTTGCTAGCGCTTTTGGTTCAACTTACACCTTCCAATTTTTTATTCAATTCCTTCTATTAGCTCACACTCTCCCTATATATATCTTGTTCAAATTTTCAATCGTTCATAAAATACTTTTATTCATCCACTCAAGTGCAAATACATTTTTTTTGAACTTGTAGTGGTTGACTCTTGATGTTAATACAGTTTTTCAAATATTAATTCAGTAATTAAATTTAATTAATTAATTCTAGTTTTTTTTAGATTTAAATTGCATATATCTACCAATAGATAGCGCCGGATAAACTTAAAAAATGAATGAAAATTATTTAGAAAGGACTTTCTGCAATAGAGTGAAAAAAAGTAGGAATTGACTTAAAATTTTTTTTTATTATATCACTTGTTTTATTTATTTATTTTTTTAAAATGAAATTGACCCAAATATTTTTAAGCTGAAATTTTTAAAAAAATTCTACAAATTTTAATTATTTGTATTTAATGAAAGAATCTATTTTATCTGTGACTCGTTGTGTAACTGTATTTCTAACGCTCTTTTAATTCTTTAAAAAACATGATTTGCGATTGAAAATAGAACTGTATATGATAATAGAAAAATAGCAGTATTTAAAAAAAAAAAAAAAAAAAAAAATTTTTTTTTTTCTCATCTGATTCCGATTTGTATTTTTTTCTCAACAAAGCAACTCTTACTTAAATATATAGTGAAGTCGATAATCGATATATGAAGTTGTATTTATAATTAAAAATGCGAATAATAGGTTTGGAAATAGTTATATTAATCACTCACATTACATTTAAAAAAGTGTTACTCTCCTAAGGATACAATGGCGTGAAAAAATGGATATATGACATGGTTAATATGATTACGATAAATTACTAAAATACCATTATTGTCTAAAATTGATTCCTTAAGAAAATGCACTTTGGTTAACGAATGCAGAAAATTTATGACCATGCTTCCTCTTACGCACTGGCAACATATATGGCGTTCAGGAGAAATGGTCAGTTGGCCTACAGACTCTCAACCGGAGAGAGAGTATTTTTGATGCACCCTGCGAGTAACTGAGTATCCGATTCTCGGATTAGAAGTGAAGTCCTTCCGCGAATCTATAATTATCCGTCTTTAAATGTGTTAAATATTGTCTCTGTAATAGTATGTGTGTAAATAAAGCTCTGAGTTCTTAACACAACCACACCTGGTTACAATCTGGCGGCCCAACCTGCACGCTACAAATTTCAATTTCTAAATTTCATGCAGTATTAATATTCACTAAATTTTATATATTAATACTGTAATAAAGCGCCTTTTAAGAATCAATGCCTTCAAAATTTTAATAAAGAGCAGTTAGCTTTCTTATAGTTGAAATTTCAGTAAGTAATCAATACTTATTTCTATTAAATATTTCCACGTTATATCGTAAACGTTTAGACAAATAAAAAACGGGGCTTAGAAAGAAAAGAAAAAAATCTTTATAAAAAAAAGGTGGAAAAAAACTCTATGTAATTTTATAGTTAGAAACCCAACTCTTACCAGAAAAAATTACATGCACGTTCATTAGGTAATCATATTATAAGACCAAAAAATTCAAATTTTATGAAAAAAAAAAAAAAATTAAGCTTCCTGTTTATTTTAATAAGTCAATGTTTATCTCCGGCACCCACATCTTGCGTCACCCCTCTAAGCGCCTCTTCGTCACTCTCACCAATTTAGTACCAAATTCTTCTTCAATCTTGTCACCCAAAACGTCATCATCTTTACCAATAGCATTCTTTTCACCGTTCTTATTCTTATTCCCTTTAATAGTTTCAAATTTTTTTATTTGTTCAAGTATTATTTTTCAAAAAAATTTTCATTGTTTCAGAGAAGCTTTTGAATCAAAACCGAAAACATGCATGGATGATCAATAAGTTTTTTATTACGTCTTATTTATTTTTTTATTATCAAAATTCAAGTACAAATTCAGAGTGCACATTAGAATCAGAACTGTAATCATCTGATTCATCACCAGAATCTTCAAGATCACCATGCGATGCATTCGCTTCTATTATCACAAAAATGATTTAATTTTTAATCATTAAAAATGACAATGACAAGTGCATGCAAGCGGTCATAAGCAGCCACCTCGTAAATCTTTTGGATACTGAAGATCATCCAGTTCAATGATGTAAAACAACGTGAAATCGCTATAACGTAACTGCTTTGCGAATTACATTATCACAAGAGACACTTGGTGTTCGTCTTAGAATTACGCAAGGCAGTCCAAAATATTCGCTTTAGTCCAGAATTTAAAAAAAAAAAAAAAAAATTCATTTTTGTCCGAGTTAACTCGTGATGTTCCAAAAAGGTACAAATACGAGAATACTCGGGATAATTTGTTAAGGGATTAATTTGAAATCTATCTTCTAATGTCAAACATCATTTCAAGCGTATACCAGAGAGATAACATCGGCAAAAAAACTATCACCGACCATGACTTCTTTCTTTACAAAAAGAATATTTAATGATAAAGGAATTAAAAATGTACTTCAGTTCTTCTCTTCTGATTACTAAAAACTTTTTTTTTCGGGTAATAATTATACATATTTTTTTTTGTCTTATTCCATTTGGTTGACAGCAACATCTCTAGATTAAGTTCACAAGGACCTAGTGTGGTCTCATGGAAGTGGGGGGGCAGCTTCTGTTATGATGGAGCTCCCGTAGGTAGAAATCTGACTACTGCTCCGTATCGCTGAAGAAGGAGGGCAGTGCCTTCCAGGAGGATGTTTTAGAGGGGAACTACCCCTCATTTGATATCGTATGTGAGAAACTCGGAAAACTCCCACCAGTTAGTCCGACTAACCAGGCAAGATGTTGAACATCCCAAACTCCATCGAGACTCCTCGTTTTTGAAATAGTGTCTACAACAAAGCAGCCAGCGGATCAAACCTCTGCCCTAATGCCCACCAGCGGCGAGTTGCCACTGAGCCACGAATCGGGCTATATAAATGTTCATTGCATAAGCGATTAAATCAGCAATTACAAAAACTCAAGAATTAGCTATGTTTCACTAAAAATTAGCTTCCTGTTTACTTTTACATGTCACCACTCAATATCGCATCGTTCGTCACTCCATCTAAACGTCTCTCACCCTATGTGGTATCAAATACTCACACATTTTCTTCACCCAAAACTCTTCATCCGTGTTAGTTTTGGCTTCTTTTTCTTTTTCCCTTCCTATTTTGTCATGCCTATTCTTAATCTCAAGTACTGCTTCTGTTGTTGAACATCACTCATTAAGAGTAGAAATAGAATAAAGATAGAAAAAAAACCACCAGAACATCATCATCGCCCACTAGCTTAGGTGTGTGTCTTCAATTACGCGAAGAAAACCATTTTGTGATGAATGAAAGAAAGAAAAGAATGGAAATATATGTCAGTTGTTCTTGTTGTAGTAATCAATCAATTGCTATTATTATTATTTTATTAAAAAATAATAATAATAGTATAATCAATAATAATCATTTTTATCATTTTCAAATCCAATCCTAGTTTTCTTTTCATTTAGAACACTTTATCCTTTTATTCTTGGCATTTTTTTTTTTTTTTTCCATTTTACTTAATCTTTCATTAATATTTTTAATATTATTATTAAAATCATGGACATTTGTGGAAATAAGGAAGTTTGTTATGACTTTAAATTAGCAATAAGAATTATAAAATGTTAGTTCCTTATGCTCAATCAAATTATCAAATTAGGAGTCAGTATTTTTTTTTTCTTTCTAAAGTCAGTGCCATAGATGTTCGTCGTCTCTTCAGGTCGTCATTCTCACTTACGTGGCATCAAATCCATACTTTTCTTTTTTTCATCCAGAACACTTCAGTTTATTCTTCCGTTTCATTCTTGGCATTTTTTTTCTTTTTTCTTATTATCTCATTCCTATTTTTAATATTGTTATTAATTGTGGAAATAATGAAGATTGTTATTATATATACTTTAAAATACTATTAACAATTAGAAAATTATAGTAGATTAGATTTTCGTCATTCCATAGATTTTCGTCATCTCTTTAAACAGTCATTCTCACTCATGTGGCATCAAATCCAAGCTTTTTCTTTTCGTCCAGAACACTTCATTTGTTTTATACTTGGCATTTCCCCCCCTCTTCTTATTCCTTCATTCATATTTTTAATATTGCCATTAAATTCATGGATAGCAAAAATAATGAATTCTGTTATTATATAGACCTTTAAATTAACAATGACAATTATCGATTTGTCAGCTTTTATTTCTCAATTAAGTTTCATAGACTTTCATTGTCTCTTCAGGTCGTCATTCTCTCTTATGTGGCATCAAATCCATGTTTTTTCTTTTGTTAAGTTTTATATATACCTTTAAGTTAGCAATAACAGTTATAAAAAGCATAGTTCCTTATGTTTCGTCGTCTTTTCCATTTGTCAATCTCAATAATATGGCATCAAATACCCATTTTTTTCTCACTTTTTACCCCAAACTCTTCATCCGTGTTATTTCTGGCATTTATTTTCTTGTTCTTCCTATTCTACCATTCCCATTCTTAATCTCAAATATAGCTCCTGATGTCAAGCATCGCTCTTCAAGACTTAGAGATGAGATAAGATAAAGAAAGGGGGAAAGAAAGTAAGAAGAAAAAGAGAAAATAAAAAGTCGCCCACGAGTTTAGGTGTGTGCCTTCGACGACAAAAAGATCCCAGACGAACTTCCTGGAGCAGTTCTTGATGGATGCTTTGAAGGACAGAACTGGATGGATTCGTTTTGAACCCTTGTTTTGTTAACTCTTGACACCGATCCTTTTTTTTTTTTTTTTTTTTTTAATTCGGGACACAATGCACCCCGTTGTGGGTGCACGATGCGATTTTCTTTCTGTCATCATGCCAGATCACCTTTTTTTTTTACACAACAAAGCAATCAACCGTCATGAAGAATGGGCGTGGTCTTTGAACTTCACTTGGAGATGATTAGGTCAATGTCGGAAATATTTGTTTTGGGTGTTTATGAGTAGCAGATATTCATTATCCATTAGTTGTCATGAAAAGAAAAACCTGCTTTTAGTCGGATTAATTGAGCCTTTTCAAGGTATGTTGGTGTGCTGAAGAATTAATCGTCTAATTAAGGATTGCTTAGTTTTTAGTGTGATAAAATTTAATCGCATTATGGAAGTCTTCTTAAAATTAATTTACTTGTATTAAATATTTAAAATGCTTCACATAAAAAATTAATAAATTGTTTTACGAGAACTGTAGTCAAAATATTTCTGACTAGTACTTTTCTAAAAGTACTGGTCAGAAGAACTTATTCTTATGAAAAAAAAAGAATTTTATTTGTACGTGTTTGTTTTAACCCATTTAAGAGTAACGCTACATAAACACAAAATTTATATATGGGAATAACTCATACACTTATATGAAAACACTTATGAAAGTCTGATATTTTCAATTGTCAAAGATTTAAAAACGGACTTGTTGGATTAATGACGATTAAATTTGCATTAGATACATTTAAAAATACTACTGTGTTCAAAATGTGAGACCAATTTTTAATTTAAAAATTCCTGGGGCTTATGGAATTTCAATTTTTTTTTTTTTTTAGGTTACTGGTACTGTCCTTGACATCTGTGTGAAATTGGACGCCAAAATATTCATTAGTGTTTGAGTTACGCTTAGCTTTGTGAGACGCTAAAAATGATTCCGGCGATTCTTGAAATGTCTGAATTAATTGAGCGAAGAACTTGCATTGAATTTTGTTTACGGAAACGTATGGAATGTTGCAGAAGGCATTCGGTTAGCCTTCCTATATCGGAAAGAAATGTTTAGAAGTGGTATAAACAGTTCAAAGAAGGCGGAGAACGTGTTGAAGGCGAAGAGCCGTCTGGCCGACCATCCACCTCAACCGACGAAGCTCACGTCCACAAAAATTAAAGATTTGGTACTTTCAAACCGTCGATTTACAATTAGAGACCTTGCTGATTATAAAGGTATTTTTTGGCCTCAAACGCGCCAAATCTTGCTTGGTACCAAAAACACTGAATGCGCCAGCTCACACTGCATTGATTCTTCGCGACTTCTACGCCAAAAATGAAACCTATATCTTTCCACAACCACCGTATTCACATCGTGCGACTTCTGGCTATTCCCTAAACTCAAAAGACCACTCCGGGGACACTGTTTGGAGTCGATTGAAGAGATTCAGCGTGAATTGCCCCGCGCTTTGAAGGCCCTCCCTGCCGATAATTTTTTAGCTTGCAGTGAGGATTGGAAAAAGTTGGCATAAGCGCATTGTGTCCGGAGGGGATTAGTTCGAAGGCGATGAAATAAATTTGGAAAAATATAATAAAAGAGTTTTTGAAAAAAAAAAAAATAATTGGTCTTACTTTTTGGACACAGTAGTACACATCATTGCCACCTGACCACAATTTGTTGATTGGGTGTTTTTGAGGAGGACTATTCAAACCTTAAAAATAAAAGAGAATTTTGGCAACAAAAAAAAAAAAAAGAAAAACAATAAATAAAGTTTAAAAATAAAAGAGAGTTTATCTAGGAATAGTAATGTCTGGCAACAACTAATATGGAAGCATGCAGCCCACTCTAAATTGTCTCACCATAAATGATGGCGTTGATTTGTAGAATGGAGACATCTCTATAAGGTCAGAACAACAGCTGTAATATAATTAATAATGCAAACTGCGTAAATAATAGTCCCACGAAATTAATTTATACCTACTTGTTTAATTTATTTAAGTAATTTTATCTCATAGTTATCGCATATAATTAGTTTTAGGTATTTAAATGGATAGGATAAAAAAAATTAAAAACGACCTACGCCTGTTGGTATTTCAGTATTTATTTAATACGACTGTATCAGTTATTCTGTCAGTTTACTTACTTAATTTATATAAGAATCGAAATGTTTTTCGTTTTAAATATTTTATTAAAATTTTATTGTAAAATTTTTTTTGCAGGATTAATTCATTTTTGTTTCTTTATTGTACAAAATATTCCTTTGAAATGCAGACATATAAAAACTGTTATTTGATGATATATTTTTAGAATTGTTATTTGCGTTACATTAATTATTTTATTAAAAATTTTTTCATCCATCAATTTACGAAGTATCGGAATTGCTTACAATATAAAATTTTCTTATTTAATCTTTTTACTTTTACAATATATTAAGCTGAACCATATAAAATTGTAATTTTGTTAGAAAGGCGGGAAGATTGTTACTGAAAATTTGAATTATTAAAAGCTGAAATTTGACATGTATATAATCAACTCTGTCGAGGAAGTAAATTTTAATATCCAGCATGAGTGTTGTAGATTGGTTTGGTTTGTCGCTCTACGATCATCTTGTGCACACTTTAGCTAAACAGACCGGGACCTACAGTTTAAAGGGCATTCTGAACCACTACAAACATCAATGGCACCGCCGGAACTCGAACCCGAAACCTGTGGTACCGAGCGCTAGCCACTCGGCCTTTCAGGCCCCCATGAGTGTTGTAGAAGGAAAGTTTCACAACCAGAAATATCATGAACTCCTAAATTTAAAAAATATTATGTAGTAATTCTTTCAAACCAGCGATATTTCCGCGAGTCTATTTTTTGTTAAATATTAAAATTAAGGCCTAATAAGAATGCGTATTTCCTAGTAGTAAATATTAGAAAAATAATTTATAAAGGGAGCCCAAGACCAATAATTGGGATTTGGCGAAAATACATTTTTTTTATTAAAATCTATAAAATTTAAATAACATTTTCAACCCTAAGACTATAATCTTTTTTGGGTTGATTTTTGTAATATGGTTATTCATTGTTATAATTTATTTATTTATTGAACGTTGTCAATGATTGTTGTTATTTGTTAATAAAATCAATAAAACTGAAATAACATTTCCAACCCTATGCCTATAACCCTTTTTTGGTTGCTTTTTTCAATTCCTTTTATTAACTCACACTCTCCCTATATATATCTTGTTCAAATTTTCAATCGTTAATGAAATACTTTTTATTCATCCACTCAAGTTCAAATACATTTTTTAACTTGGAGTGGATGAGACTTGATGTTAATACAGTTTTTTTCAAATATTAATTCATTCATTAAATTTAAATAATTAATTTTAGTTTCTTTTTAGATTTAAGTTGCATATATCTACCAATAGATGGCGCCAGATAAACTTAAAAAAACTGAATGAAATTTATTTATAAAGGATTGTTGTTATAAAGGATTTATATTGTTGTTATTTGTTATTAAAATCAATAAAACTGAAATAACATTTCCAACTCAACGCCTATAACCCTTTTTGGTTGATTTTTTTAATATGAATATTCATTGTTATAATTTATTTGTTTATTGAACGTTGTTATTTATTATTATAGATCACTGTTATATATACATTTACTATTGCAGGCATGTGCTCCTCGTTACGTGTCTTTCTCTATCAATTACCAAAGGCGTGAACCCGTGGGCACCTGTTGGATTGCCAAGAATTCCTTCTCGACTTTTGATGAATACTCTCCTTGTAGAACATGTAAGTATATAGACTTCCTGAATTTCGAATGGTGTTTAACTGTAGATATCAAAGCATGTTTCGAAAGACTTTTTGATTAATATACAAGTATTTAAAAAAATAATAATACACATTGCCACTCCAACGAATGACTTTAAATGGTTTTTAAGAATTTTGAAAATTTATTCATTTGTATTGTTGAATTTAATACTTTTTATATCAACATGAAAATGAATGCGAACATTATTTTCATTTATATATTTTTCCAGTTGAGTTCGAAGTGATATGAAAGTATCAATGCGGAATTTTTTTTTATTATTATTTATTCGGTGCGTTTTAGAGTACCGCGAACAGCCCTAATGTCGGTGAGTAAGGTTTATGCTCGGTGTCACAATCGTTTTTGAATTCCTCGTTTCTAAAAGCAATGACTACAACGGATGCCGCTAGTAGTTTGCACATGAGGCCTTCTGCACGCCAGCTGCGAATGTTACCGCTAGACCACGAGTCGGATTACAAAATGATTACATAAGATAACAGAATGAAAATATCACAATCGTCTTTGAATCTCTTCGTTTCTGAAAGCAATGACTGCAACAGATGTCTCCAGTTGTTTGATCCTGAGGCTTTTTGAAAACTAGCTACATATATTACTACTAGACCACGAGTCAGTTTAAAAATGGGTACATAAGATAACAGATTACATTGGCCACATTTTATAAAATATCAAACACAACAACATACTATATAACTATATTTCTATACCTTTAATGTAACCTATATTATCAAAAACATAGCATATATGACATTGCTTGCTCTCCATCAGAACTCGAGAATTGGACCCATTTGTTTTAAAATGATATCGCATTTTAACGAGCTTTCATTTAAAGTAAAGAAAAATTTAAACTGATATCCCTATAAAAATTATATGAAGATAGTTTTACTAAACCAAACCTTGTTTCTGAGAGCAGCTACTGTAGTCAAGTTGCCCATGATTCGGAAACAACGTGTTTAATTTATATATTGATTGCGTTGGGGTAAGAGTTAGAGTTTTGTAAAATGTAATTATTCGAACAAGTTGAAACTACACAATGAATACAAAAACTGTATACCTAAAGAATCCATTTAAAAATAATAATATTTTTAAATAATAAATGCATTGCATTGTATATAATAGCTGATACAAGCAGTTAACTTACTTATATATCTTTACTGATACAGATATCTTTACTGATACAAGCAGTTAACAGAATTTAAAAAATGCAGAGGGAGAAGCTAACTAGTTTCAAGAAATGAATTGTTTTGAATGAAATATTCTGTTACGTCACTTATTAAATGACTCAAAGATTCGCAATTCGTTCGTAATGAAGCATTCCTTTTTCGGTTAGCATTACATTAAGGAAGAGAAAAACAACTGCCGGGAAACATTGTTTATTCTAAAACGGTCATGCAATAATTAAAATTGTGCAAATAAAGCTTTTTTTTTTTTTCCTTCTCATGTTTGTAACTGACCTAGAAAATGTATTAAGTTATCAAATATTTGGAATAAATTTATCAATTCAATAAATTTAAATGGGTCGATGAATATGTGGTGCAAAACGATTTTCCAAAGTTAGCAAAATAAAATTATATGTTTTTTCAGAATGTACCAGATGAGGATTCGTTGAAGTAAAGTTAAGTTCTTAACTTTACTTAATATAAGATATATTACTTACTTATTTTATATTAAGATATATTACTTAATATAAGATATATTTATGTAACTTAAGTAAAGTTACATAAATTAAGAAAAGAACTTAAGTTAAGACTTACTGAGTAGCACGATGTGTAAATAAGAGATAAGAAGAGATGTTAAGAAATACTTAAGTTAAGAAAAGAACAAATAGTTCTATAGAAATGCAGTTGGTTTCCACCGAACACATAGCAAATATGGTTGGAGATCAAATGAAAATGAAAATCATGGAGCCCCTTCTCAAAAATATACATAAATAATACAAATAATTCTAATTATATATAATGATGTATTACATTTTTTGTTTGTTTATTGTATAAACAAAAAATATTATATAGCAATGATAAATATAATCCAACTCATGACTGAGAAGTGGCGTGCACAGCTAGAGGGAAGAGGGCAGAGGTTCGAATCCACCAGTCATTCGTTACTAGCACGGTAAAGATTCAGCGTTAAACATCGTGCACCAAGGAGGAAACAGCTGCTGCAGGGTGGCGACAGAACTCGGAAATTAGGAATTTTATCGATTTGAAAAAGTCAGGGAAATTCGTAAAAATATCTTAAAAATCAAGGAAAATTGCCGACCAGAGCATTTCACGCCAAGCACGCATGCGATCGACGATTTTGTAGCCAGACATGTTTGGCGACTTAGATTGTTACTCATTTTATGGCAATGTTGTAAGTTTAGTCAGGGAAAAGTAAGCAAAGTCAGGAAAATTTTTTTCATAGTTTCTGTAACCACCTACGCTACACTTCATTTACATTTTGCCATCTTAATTTTGAATTAACACCTCCAGAAATGGCTTCAGAGGGGGAGTGGGCTCATCTTTTTACTCGTCTCAAATGAAGGGTATTTTGGTCTACAGATTTATTATATTTATACATGTTACGTACAAAAGCTCGAATACCTGTCCACAACATTTTGTCAAGTTAAGAGAGATTAATGTGCCTTAGTTTAAAAAAGGCTAATAAATATTGTTATTTAATGAATTAACTTTGAGTCAACCAGTAACATAAAAAGGCTACTATTAGCACATCTTAAATGGGGATTTTAGAGTGTCCAACATCGATTCTTTGAGTGTTAATCTTTAAAAGTAAAGTTAGTAAATCCAATTATTTAATGAATTAACTGTTAGTCAACCAGCAATATATAAAAAAAAAAAAAAATCTTATTTACACATCGTACTAGCAAATGGTGATTTTAGAAAAATTCCAACGTTGATTCTTTCAGTATTAATCCTTAAAAAGTTAATCAATCCAATTATTTAATGAATTGAGTTAACCAGTAACATAAAAAACCCCTACTATTTGTGCATTTTAAATGGTTATTTTAGAGAGTGTCCAACATCGATTCTTCGTTATTCGATTGGAAGTGTTAATCTTTAAAGGAAAGTTAATACATCCAATTATTTAAAATGGTGATCTAACCAGTCAATCAAAAAAAATGTAACATATTTAATGAATTAACATTGAGAACTACTATTTTTGCACATCTTAAATGGTGATTTTAGAGAGTGTCCAACATTGATTGTTTCAGTGTTAATCTTTCTAAAATGGGAATATTCTTCAAATGATTTGCCACCAAAATGTGCTATTAACATAAGCCTAGACAATACTTTTAAACTATTCTTATTGCGATATTTTATATATATATATATATATATATATATCTTGTCAGCTATGTAACTCAACTGAAAGACGGACTTTCGTGCATACAGACATATATGTAGAACAGAAAAGCTTTAAAGCAGCAATATCCAGAGGCATTCTTGTCTAAATCATCTTGATAATGTCACTTTATTTCGTAAACCTGAGATTAAGTCGATGTTCCTACAGATCTGTGCCGCAAGTCAAGAAATGCAAATCCAAACTGAGCCTAATCATTTAACAAATCGGTACATTTATGTCAGCCAGCAACTACAAAAGACCATTATTTCCTCGTCCTTTAGCATACAACCTCACGTCAGTTTTTAGAATAAATAAGATTCCTTAGCAATCATTTATCCGTGGTTTGATGCTAATCCTTACCGAAAAAAGGAATTCTTCATTCATTGTAAACAAATTCCAGAATGCCCAGCACATTTCCTTTTGAACATGAGCCGATAAAACTTTAAAAAAAAAAAAAAAAAAAAAAAAAATCATTGATGTGTAGCTTGTGTTCGTGCCAGTAATAATAATTGGACTTTTAAATTTATTTATACAACTAGAGAAAATTTGCGTATACTGTTGAAGTAAAAAATTTTAATTGCAGCCACAACAGCTACAAAAAAAAAAAAAATAGGAAAGGCATAATTATTTTTTTTTTAGGAAACTTTTCCCGATAATAATTATTTTTTAATATAACTTTTTACTACGGTATATATATATATATATGTTTGTTGTGATTCAGGGGTGCCCTTAAAATGCAGGTCCCGCTTTAATATGAATGTAGTGTTAGGCGTAGGGCTAACAACCCACCCCATAAAGGGAAACCTCCATGTCTCGGAATCTACCAGTAGGTACTAGTAGGCCCCCACTCCTCTAAAACCGATGAGCTTATATATATATACAAGCTCATTGGTATATATATATATATATATATATATATATCGGTTCAGGATCCCGTTTAAATCTCAGGTCCTGATCTAAGATAACTGTTGGGCGTAGGGATAAAAAAGAAATAGACCCTCTTATTTCTTTTTACGGGGTAGGGTTGTCAGCCTTACACCCAATGCTTTGCATCGTATTAGACCGGGACCTAAAGTGACTTGTAAACGACTACAAACATCCATGGCAATATATACATCTATATATATATATATATATATATATATAAATTCTTTGGGCAACTCAATGAGTGAAATCATAAAATAATTTTATATATATATATATATATATATAAATTATTTTATGGTTTTCGAAAAAGATAATTATTTTCATTCTTCAACAAGCATATCAGAAAAAGAATGTTTTTATTTTTAAGAAAAAGTAATTAAAACTTGTATTTCAAAATAAGTTCAAACAAAATTTTCATAGCAATTTTCATTTAAAAAACAAATTAAAAATAAAAAAAATTCTCATTAACATCAAATTAAAAGCCATTCTCATTAAAGTCAAATTAAAAGCCATTCTCATTAATAATACAAATTAAAGATAAAAGAAAAAATAATAAAAAAACCATTAGGGAGAAAAACATGTTACAGCACACATGTTGTTAAGTGTGACGTGTGCTCATGTTAACAATGATAACGAACTGAATAAAGCTTATGCATGGGAGATATAGTTTAAAAATTTAAAAAGTTATACCAACAAAAGCTACG